>JAWZYV010014029.1:0-89260 GCA_038373885.1 Cheiracanthium punctorium
GTTGCACATAAACAATCTAACTCGTATCGTATTGAAATTCTATAAATCATGTTACTCTACTTGTGATATACAATTCGTATCGTATTCAAACTCTATAAATCATGGTACTCTACTTGTGATATACAGTAAGAATATTTTGTAGGATTACTAAAAATGTAATTTTTTCTCTAATTGATCTATAGAAAATAGAAACTAGTATAATCGCTGCCTAAGATTTATCAAAAATGTGTGGGTAAGAAAAAATGTTTAGATAAATACTTTGTTGGTTTGTGTTTTAAGGCAAACCTGCACGCGGGGGTATCTGCTTAGGATGAGGGGTGCCTTGGTAGGAGGACTTTCTAAGGGGATCTAACGCGTATTCATGCATTTCATATACGAAAACTTGAGTTTTGGGGGGTATATGGCTAAAGTGATTTTCTCGCAATAGAATATAAGACTATATCATTATTTGTAAAATCTTTCTATGGTATAATTTTCTCACTTGCCTAACAGTAGATTAAATTTGTAGAAAACTGTACTTTAATGTTAAACGACTACTTAACAAAAATACGGTATACAAAAAATTAAAAACACTTGATTAAATTTTTTTTTCTTGATAAATTAAAAACATTTGATTAAAAAAAATTTGTTTTAAATTATATAACTTAAAATTAAAACTTGGTTTAAAAAATATTTGTTGTAAAATTATTTTACTTAAAATTAAAACTTGGTAAAAAATATTTGTTGTAAAATTATTTAACTAAAAATTAAAACTTGGTTAAAAAAATATTTGTTGTAAAATTATTTCACTTAAAATTAAAACTTGGTTAAAAAATATTTGTTGTAAAATTACTTATTTAACTTAAAATTAAAGTTCGTAGGCCTCCTGGGGATGTTGTTCATTTCTTTGCTCCACATAGTTAATTATTATTTAAAGAAACAAAAACAACAACGCGTCTGCTGTGCTACGCCCTGTCTCCATTCATGCGAGGCTAGCGTGACGTGGAAAAGCATAGTAAAAATTTATATTTGAAATGAGGCGGTAGACGTTCTACCGGGCGGCTGGTGGGTCCTCATTTTTATAATAATACTTTTTATTTCAGGTTTAATTCATAAAGTACAATTTGTTTAAAAATATAACGAAGTCCCTTATTTTCATGAGAGAATGCATCACAGTCTGAAAATTTTTCCAAGTCCCCTTATTTGAAAAATATGTCACAATCTGAAAAAATTACAAGTCCCCTTATTTGTAAAATATGTGAAAATCTGAAAAAATTACAAGTCTCCTTATTTCAAAAATATCTTAAAGTCTGAAAAAATTATAAGTCCCCTTATTTGAAAAAAAGGAAAAAAAAAATTCTTATCAACCCTTCCAACATCCGGTCAACTTCCTCTCTCAACATCCCTTCCGACCACGCCCCCCTTCCCCGCTCAGCATAGGGAACGCACTCATCCAGGCAGCACCGCAAAATTAACATGGCACCGCATGGGGTGAACTCTCCTTTCTTCCCTACTGTTGTCCTAGAAACTGCACAGAGAGTATCAAAATACGTACTAAAATAATCTTTAATAAATAATCACACATTATGAAGGTTTAATTTCTACCCGAAAATCAAAGTAAATTATCTGAATATTTTAATTGAATCCAACAAATTATTCGAAGAGTTTAGTTTCATAAATTGACATTTATTTTCTTATTTTATAAAGATAGTTGCAAGTTATGCATAAATGTATAAATTTAATAATATCTGATGCTGATAACTAATAAGTAGTTCGACAAAATCCTCTAAAGTTTCAGACATTCTAAAATTTAAACTTTTGGTCAGAGAAAAGAGAAAATCAGATTTTTTTTTTTTTTTTTTTTTTTTTTTTTTCGGAAACATATATCGTAATTTAATGTGTTCTCTTGAGTATTTGTAGAGCCTGAAATATTTGACCCATTAATCGTATATAGAACATTGTAAAACTAAAATTAAAAAAAAAAAAACTGTTAAATTTTTTTAAAGCATTTTCTTACATTCATCTTAAATATTTTTTGCTATTCTCCTAAAGAACTCTTGAGCAATGTGACAGTGGCGTTTAAAAGTTTAATGTTAAGAAAATCTTCATGCACGGGTGATTTGTGAAACGTAAATTAATTTCATGTAAGTAATATTCCGCAAAATTTTTTTTTTCAGGGTTTTCCTGCAAGTACCCTACAGAGGGTGTTCACACATTTTTGTAACGATTTTGCAAAGATATATATAGAAATAAATATAAGAATTTTATTTTCTAATGTGTTCAGTCTGATAGCCCTTTCTTTGAACCATTATATTACATCTTGATTTCAAAGATGAAAGTCCTTTTCTTAAAACATCAAGGCTGATATTGTTCCACTCCTCCATCACAATCTTGTAGTAATATAATCTTTTGTAGTAATATATGAATGCATCTTGTGTTTGCGTGATTATGGCAACGCTATACTAGGGCAATCTGCCAAGGATGGGGGGGTGCCTAGGTAGGAGAACTTTCTAAGGGGTTCTAAAGCGTATTCACGTTACATCTGGAAAAAACCTACCAAAAATCCAGACTGTTAGATCGACAGCTGCTCGATGGGACCCGATCCCGGGACCTTCACTCTTCGGCCGTCTACCATTTTCAATGACATAACTACTGTGCGATGGTAAGGCTATAAATGTATCTTAAAGTAGAAATATAATTCAACTCATCTTCGTTTAGAAATATATTTAATTTTATATTTCAATTCCATTCATTATCACTGAAAAATAACGTTCAATAAATACTTGTCACACAATTTTGCTTTCATGCCTTATAAGATGATATTTATTCCAGGAAAAATTCATGTATATGTAAAAAAAAAAAAAAAGTTACTATTATATTTGTTTGTTCATCTTAAAATACACTGGAATAACATAAACTAGAAGTTTCTGTAGAAAATTTTACTTAATTGAAGTTTTAGACGTATTTCGTATTTTTCAATTCAGAAAGCATTTTGTATTTTGTAATTTTTTGTGTTTGAATAAATGTAATTTGTATTTTGCATCGAAAATACATTTATTTATGTATTTTGCCTAACTCTGCTTCTGTAGCTACTTTCAAAGAGCATTGCAGAGCAAGCAGTAATTATTTTTATTTCCAACGGAGATGAGTCTCCGTTGAACTGGAGAGAGTATGAGGGAACGTCCTCTAAGTGAAACTGTACTCCCCCTCTCTAAACAACGGGGGATGAGGGGGAGAAAAGCAATAAACTTTAGGTTTACCATTGCCGATCTCTGGGAAGATAGGGCTTCTTGTGACTTTTTGCTATTTCCCAATCTGAGATTGCTGATAAAAGGGATCCAATTTCAGTCAAGAGAAGACATCATGCGCAATGGGACGCACACCATTCCTAAAATTGCTTTCCAGAATTGTTTCCAACCACAGCAGAAATGCTGGGAGGAGTGTGTACTTTACCAAGGTGACTATTTTGAAGGGGATTAGTGTACCAGCTTTCCAAATCAGTCAATGTATTTTTGTCGGACAAAGTTTTCATACTGTTTGAACAGACCTCGTATATTGTCAAACTTTTGCGTATCCTATGGTCTTTTTAATATTGCCAGTAATCTGTATGATCTCGCCCGCTCTCTGTTTCTCAACAACTAACACTGATCTAAAATAATTATATTAAACTTTCTTTTCTAATTCTCTATTAAAATCAGATGGGGAAAACTTCGGTCGGGTTGCTCGCTTGTGGATATTGAGGGTGAAGTAGCCTACTCTCCTCCTCTCCCCCCCCCTCTCTCTCTCTCCTCCTCCACTCTCCATGTTTAAAAAAAAAAAAAAACTAGCATAACTACATTTTTCCGTTAAAAACGGACGATACATTTTTATGAACATTATGAAATTTTTATTTGTAAGTCAAGTTTTTTTTTTTTTTTTTTTTTTTGTTCCACAAAGAACAGGACGCATTAGCACTAAAAAAAGAAAAGGTAGGGCTCGACGGGCTTTGAAAAATGTCAAACATGAACAGGTCAGTGAGGTCCAGAAATTTTAGAATTAAAAGCTTAAAAATGGATAATTTAAACTTTTCTTTTAAATTGAAAATTTTATGTAGTTTTTCTTCTAAATAAGTAATTATATGCCTCTATTATAATATACATCGGTTCTTTAGACTGTTGTAAGTTTTTAACACTGCTAAAGCTCGCAAAATTCGTACAAGAAACATTACATATCAAAGCAGCAAGACAAGTTGTTCTAAATTTGGTCTTTTCCCTTTTTGTAAAACAATAAAAATGCTGAAAAATTGGAAGGGGGGGGGGTCAAAACTACTATTAGTGTCTGGCAATTAGGAATTTGAAAAACTCCTTTATAGGCTAAAAGTAATTAAGGTTCGATTTGCATGTGGTTTAGTGCATGTGATCGTGTTCCGTCTCGGTCATCCATTATCACTATGCATAACTCTTGAAAATTTAGCATGAAATTACTCGGGGTGCTCACTGCCCCTTTGAAAAAATATTGGAGAGGGTCAAGCTCCCTATCCCTGTGTAGCCTCCATTTTATTTTTAGCGATTTCGAGCAGATATCTTAAAATTTCAGATTAGAAAACATAATATTTGTATTCAGCATCAAAAACATAATGTTTAACATTCAGATCATTATTTTCTTTCTGTTCCTTCAAAAGTTATTAAAACTTCGTTTCGTATGGCCACCGTTTGGTTTTTTACTGATTTGGTGCAAATAGCTTAAATTTTCAGATAGGAAACTTAAAATTTGGATTCAGCATACCCAAATACATAAAGTTTGACAGCAAGATCACCATCTTCTTTCTGCTCCTTCAAAAGTTATCGGGACCTCATTTTGTATGGCGTATGACCGCCATTCCGCCATTTAGTTTTTTAGCGATTTGAACCGTCTAACATCAAAATCGTATAACAAGCAAAACGTTCGGAAGGTTGATTCCACGATATCTCCTGCTACATTTTTTAAAATCGCATTTTTAAACTTGGCGTAATGATAAAAAATATATTTATTTTGTTCCAACAAAATTCATGCTGATTACAAATTGTTTTTTTTTTTCAATAAATCGTTAAAAATCTTATAACTAATTATTGTTTTGAAATACTAATTAAAATTGCTTGGTAATTTATGCTACCAAAAAGAAACATTTAATGGGCAGAAAAGTCAAAGTTTTATTTCTGCTAAAATTCTACTTCTTAAGTGCTATAATCTTTATGAGAATTTGTATGTATAGCTGCAGAAAAAAATGCCCTTTATTCGGCCCTCGTTCGCCGTACAACAAAGTTACGTATACTAATCTTTTACGATTGACGTACACTTTAATTTGGTATACATAAAATTGCATAAGGGGCCATCTTCATATTAAAATTCGCACCAGCTTTTTCTTCCAATAGCAACCCCCTAGATTTCACTTCATATTTCAAAAATTTAGCTCATTTTAACCCCGGGTAGCAATTTTCAATAAATTTGAATTGAAAATGAGTGAGTTATGAGCTTCAAAAATTCCCCTCCCCCCCATGTTAAAATATTTTTTCATACTTTAATTCATATCTCACATAATATTGATAATAAGAAGCTGACTTTTATTCGTACTATTAGAACTAATCGACCCAAACATAATTTACTATTATTCTATTTTTAATAAAATATTAATATGAATTAAATGCGTTATCAAATTAATATTAAAAAAATTATGAATAGCGACCTAGCCAAATTTCGATGAAAAATGTAGAAAGTAATATTACATGGCTGTGCAAAATTTCAATTGTTTAAGTTCAGTATTTTAATTTATATAAAATAAAATGTGTTGTTTTCACGAGTTAAGGGACCATATATAAATTTATTGTGACAATTTTTTGAAAATTGCGTTAAATAAAAAAATAGCAAATTTTGAAGAAAATATTGGGAGTTTGTACAGTTTGATGGGGATTCTGTAAAGCTTTTATTGTTGCGACCCTTACTATCCCCTCACCCCAAATAAAGTATTTTCAATGTGTGGACCATGTATCTTTCAATACAAAGTCCAATTTCTGAAAAACTAACATCCTCAACATTCCAGGCATGACCTTTTCCAATATCTGAAACATCAGGTCTTTGGACTTCCCCATACTTTATCAAACATTCAAAATCACATTTTTCAGTCTAAATTTTTGTCTGACTATAGATTAAAATGCTACCAAAAGTCTTATAAAATATTGTACACTGCAGACGATAATATTAAATGAAGAAAGTGAAATAACAAACACAGTGAGATAATATTGTTTTTTCAAAAAAGCAGTTGCGTTTTTCACACGAAATTCAAACGAATACATTTTTAATCATTAAACCATTCTTCAAGTTCAACCATAACTGAGTAACATTCATATTTGTTGACAAAGAGCAGAGAACAGTCTCTCACTCCGGCAACATTTTACCTATCTAAGAGAACCCTCATACCCAATAACAATTTCAAAATTTGAAAGATTTTCAAAATCGTAAGCAGTCATTTTGCATTTTTCCTTTAAATCATATATAAACGGACCAAGGAAGTTTTGTAGCTACGGGTCACTTAGACCACTTACTATATATTCTAATTTCTATCCCTGGTATTCTCAGTACAAAAAACTTTAAGACTAGAAACAGTATTTTCCCTTTAAATAATATTTATTTCTTTTAACTATCGCAAGCAAAATTAATAAAAGCAATAAGTTCGGAACCTACAAACAGTGTTTTTCAATTTGCAGAAAGCCCCTTAAAATCGCGCAAAAAACAATTCGCAATATCTTCGGAAATTATCGTAGAAAATTGGTGAAAATTTTATATTTTGGGTAATTTGATGGTTTTCTTTCGTTTAATAAAGTCAAAATAGCGTGTTACCATTGAGAAAAACGAAGTTGATGCAGAATTAAATATGAAGACGCCCCCTTATGTAAAATAAATGAATAGTAAATTAAAGTATACGCTATTTGCAAACGAATGCAGGGGCGTACCAGAAATTTTTCATGGGGGTGGGGGTTACGACTACTACAACTCACATATATGCATACATGTGTGTGATAAGGGAGTGAAGAATATGCATTTTGTATGGCAAAAAATTCCTCATGGGGGGGGGGGGTTATGACCCACTAACCCCCCCCCTTGGCTACGCCCCTGAACGAATGGTATATATAACTTTGCTGTACGACGAACAACGGCCAAATAAAGAGCAAGTGTTTTTTTCCCGTAGCTGTATCTATATCTTATCATAAAACATCATTTAGTTTTGTATATAAATTTGGTTATTGAATTAAAATATACTAAGTGCATACGGCATAGTAACTCATGCTACAAAACTGGATAACTCATACTACAACGTAGATGTCATTTTGATAAAAAGAAACTTTTACACAAAATAAATTGTTGCCAACCATCTACAACATTTCGGAATAATTTCTCACACAATTTATTGTAAACTGTAATTTTTTTTAAAGATCATGTCACGCTCATATGGAATTGCCCGGAATGAGCACATCTAACACATTCAGAAAAGGTTGTTTGCTTGCTTTTCCTCAAATACACTTCCTACTTTCAAAATTTTGGAAAACTGTCCTAGTCTCACATGAAAACCGATGAAACGGATCAAAGGAAAATCAGCACCGTGATAGATGGTCATCACCAGTGATGTGGGGTGGGTAAATACCCACTGGGTAGGTAAATATTTTTTGGGTATTTGCCCAAGGCCTCGTTAAATACCCAAAAACTAGGTATTTCCAACTTAGAATGGAATAACTGTTCTTAACAACATTTATGATTAATACCAATTACATTTCTATTATTGTCCCTTTTTTTTAATGCAAAGTTTTTAATTTTAATTTGACTTCATTATGAGTATTTTTGTAGTGTTTGTTTTTTATTATTATTAAGCGTTTGATTATTTGGCATAAACTACTTTATCAGTCATACCGCATTTTTTTCACTTTAATAATGAAGGATGTTTTATGGTAGTCCTTAAATTTTTTTGTGCAAGTGACAGATTTGGCAATATTTTTAATGTGTTACATTGATTAATATACCTCATAGCTTATTTTAAGTTTACTATTATATCCCTGAGCTTATTTTATGTTTCTTATTTTTTTAAACTGTGATAGTTTATTATGGTTTGTTATTGAAGGGGAGTGGGGATTATATGCATCTTATGATTGATTTAATGATCACTAAAATAAAAATTACATGCAAATAGTTACAAAACTAGTAGTTATAAGTAATAGGTTTAAAAACATATTTTTTACGGTAATTATTTACGGTTTAATTTTTATGAATATTTCAGATTGATGAACAAACTATTTCTATTAAAAAAATCATTAATACAAATTTTTTTATAATAAAATTTCCGTTTAACGAATTTTTCAGAATTACAAATTTGATTTTCGCTCTCCTGAGATTCAGATTCGTAATTCAGATTTTAATGTCTGTATATATTTAGTATAGTTGCATTTCTCTCCTTTTTTTCAAATTGTCAAATACACTGCTCCTTGTTATTATTCCCATTTACAATTTTATTCCAACAGTTACATTTATAGGCTATATTTAATCAAGTATTTTATTCAACATGTATCATATAGCTTCTTTTCATAATTATATTTTTTGAAGTTTTATGAAATTAAAAATTTGTAAAGGGTTCCTAAGTTTCTCGTTTTTCTTTTTTTTTTACTAATATATATATATATATATAGTAAAAGGCATAACTTACGAATCAACGTAGCATCCACTTGGCAAATACAGAATTCTAAATATCCATGGAATGATTGATGAGCGAAATAATGAACTCAAAATCTTAAGTAAAATCAGGAATAAGCAGACACATCCAGCAGATAGAAATCCAAACAATGGTAAATCAGAAAAAGAAAACGGAATTGGATGGAGTGAAACAATGGGTAGCAAGCATCGGCTAAACTCTTCAGGCCCCACGAACCGAATACTTACTACCAAGATAAAAAACGAAATAACAGGATTTCAATGCAGTTACTTAGCACAAAGAAAGCTAAATATGTAACTACAGGGGGCTATCCTGTTAAGAAGTAAAAAGTAATAATAAAGACATACCCAGAAGAAAAGTAATTATGAAGAGAAAATGGAGATGAAGAGACCTAAGCATTAAGCCTGAAAACATGTCTCAACCATGGAGCTGTTGCCAATTGAAGAGGGAAAATTATACGTTGCCAGAAAAAATTGGAGAAAAGTTCAACAATAAGTAAAAAGTAAGAGTTAGTAAAATAATAATAAAATAATAATAAAATACAGTAAATTAATTTAAAAAAAATTATTATTAAGAAGAAATATTGGCATGATATATATTAGGGTTATGATATTTTAAAGGAATACATCTAACTGCTTAAATAGCTATATATTATATGTCTAGAGATATTTCAGAGATTATACTAATTAAAAGAAGAGCATTTATATTTAGATGATACCTGTGATCATTAGTTTATTTGTACATTTTTTTTTCAGTAAAACATGTACTAAAAAGCCAGAATTTATCGTTATCTTAAAGCAATATGATACAGTGAAGATATATTTTCAGACTTATAATTACTTGTACAAAGAGACAGTACTCTATATAGATGATTAGCTATGATATTTCTAAATACGTAAAATCTGTAAAACTAATTACATTGAAAGGAAATTCATCTCTTTTATTATATATGTTAAATATGAGTTTCTTGTCCTTATTTATTATTAGTTGTAAATCAAGAAAATTAATACAGTTATTAGTTAGAGGATTTTTAATTAATTCTAAATTATCAGGATAAGTAATAGGCAATTTATCTGTGTATATATAGTTATCTGTAGCTATAACAATAATATCATCTATGTACCTATATATATATTATAAGTGAGGAGTTATCATAATTTTTCTCATAATTAAATAGATAAAGATCAGCTAAATAACTTGAAGTAGATCCACCTTGTGTTAAACCTAAGACCTGTTTGAATAGTTTATTATTGTGTAGTATATAGTTATTGTATAATATAAACCTAAGTAGATTTTTGAAATAAGTAATAGAATATTGTGATGGTAGATTTAGACTATGTATGCTATTATTAAAAAGATCTAGTATATTATTGTAGAGATCATCTAAATGTATGTTATTAAATAGATCTTTAAAGTCATAAGTAGATATGGAAGATATAGAATGTAAATCTTTAATTTTGTTTTTTAGCTCATAACTATTACTAATTGATATGGAATTGCAATTAGCCTTAATGTAGGAAGTTCAATGCAAACTCCTTAGCTAACGCCGTTACATTATGTGTGGCGCGGCAGTCGCCTAGCAAGCATAACATGTTCCTTTCCTACTGCGTAATCTAGAGAGACGTTAACTGCAGCCGACGAGAGAAGACGTCTCCGTCGCTCAGTCTATCTAAGTGTTTGTAATTAATTGTCCGTGTGTAATTGTTGTTTAATAAAGTGCCTTGTTTGTTAATATGGTCGTAGCCTTTTCCCCATATTTTGGGGGCTCGACCGTCCTCTCACACTCCAGAGAATTCCTCTAGACATCAACAAGCCAGTGTATTCCCTAATAGACGATAAGCTTCAGAAGCTCTCTTACGGACGAACGCAGTTTGACGAATTTAAATACATGGTTTGAGGTGTGGATTAACTGCTGGACTGCTCCCCATTTCAAGTAGGCTAGATTTTTGTTTTAATTTAGATCGTTATTATCCTTTTAAACAATTCGGCAGAATTTCTCTAGTTTTTGTTAACATTCAGAAACTGTATTCTTTTTCAAAATGTCGTTAAAACTAGGAGACATACATTTAATAGCAAACTCATTGAAATTTGGCAAAACTCAAACTGTTAAAGCATTAAACACCATACTTGGTTTTAAAGAATTTGATCGTTCTTCCCGTACCAAAATACGTAATTTCTCTTCCTTCCCAATCGAATTAGATCTAGAAAAACATAAAGAACAGATATTAAAAGATTTCTCCTTAAATGAGTTTATTTCCGTGGCAAATTTATTACATTTGGAATCAAATGCAAACGAAAAAGATATTTGCAACAGCATTTTTAATGCCCTAACAAATTTGCAAGACTTTCAAAATTCTCTCGACACCAGTTATCTCTCTGATTTAGAATATGACCATCCACTTATTAACACAGTGGCAGAAGCGAGTAGCACGAATGTAGGTCAATTTTCCCCTAATGGTGCCTCTGATATAAACAGTGTTCCTGCGATGCAAAACCCAAGCTCTGTTTACCTTACCCAATCGAGTAATGCACGGTTCCCCATTCTAGGCCCCAGCGCAGTTTCAGATATGACTAATCAATTCTGGTATCTTTTAAGAGATATATCTGCAAATAGTAGAAAGTTTTCAGGAGATGATTTGTACTCAATTAAAAGTTTTTTTATAGACTTGGAGGAAAATTTCCAATTATTCCCTTGCATAAGTGATCAACAAAAATTAGTGTTTGCAAAAAGATTGATTACCGGTTCCGCGAAGTCATTTCTGTCGTCGCAAAGAAATCTAAATGCATACGATAAGTTTAAATCTGCGTTAATTAACGAGTTTTCAGACACAGTCACGTCAATAGAAATTCATCGGCAGCTTGAAAAAAGAAAAACGCGCCCTAACGAAACATTTACTCAATATTTTAATTCCATGCGCGAATTGGCAAATAGATGTGATTGCGCTATTGACGAGTGTTCTGTTATTCAGTACGTCATAAACGGTATTGAAGGTTACCGCTCAGACAAAATTATCCTTTATGGGACAACATCATTTTCCGAATTTAAGACAAAATTAAGAACTTACGAAACTTTTGTTAATAACATGCGAGCTAATAGATCAAATTCGTCGAATTTTCGTCACTCACCTGACAGCTCAAACCGCGGTACAGAACAACCAAACCAACAACGAAAACCCTCAAAATTTAATGTTTCTGTCACAGCTAACACCCTGCAACGTTGTTTTAACTGCAATGACGTCGGACACAAGTCTAAATGGTGTCCTAATCGCTCTCGAGGCCCGAAGTGCCTAGCATGCAATCTTTTTGGTCACAAGTCGACTGAATGCGTCCGAGCTATGCGAAACGATAGTTCTACTTCACCAGCAAAAGTAAATACCGTACGTGAATTTCCTTCTGTAAACATGTGTAAGGAAGTTATTATTTTTGACAATAAATTCTCCGGATTAGTGGACACAGGTAGCAATTTGACGTTGCTTCGACATTCTGCATGGATAAAAATAGGTTCACCACCATTATTGAATAACACTAAAGTATTGACGGGTTTCGGTTTTTCGCGAACAAACGTCATTGGTACTTTTGACTGTGATGTTACTATTGACGACCAAATTTTTCCGGTCACTATTTCTGTAGTACCGAATGCTTGCACAAATTATGACCTCATAATTGGCTGTGACATAATACAGCAAGCAAATTTAACCATTTCCCCTGCCGGCGTAATATTTTCAAAACTTCCAACGGCATCTGATCCTGTAGAACCTCAAAATTCTATTATGTCAATTTCTGACGATTCTCCCATCTTTGACATCGGCCCGAATGTCACCAGTCAAACACGCGCTGACGTTGAGAAGCTGTTGTTGGCTTATGCACCCAATAAAACGAAAACTGCTAACGTTGAACTTGACATCGTGCTCACTGACGACGAGCCAATTTTCCACGCACCCCGACGTTTGCCATTTGCTGAGCGTGATATAGTAGATGCACAAATTGACGAATGGGTCAAAAATGGAATTATTGAGCCATGTTCATCTCCCTACGCAAGCCAAGTGTTAGTTGTAACAAAAAAAGACGGAAAACCTAGAGTATGCATAGATTACAGACGATTAAATCGCAAAATAGTCAAAGATCACTTTCCCCTTCCGTTGATCGAAGACATTTTAGATAGTCTTCAAAATGCCACAATATTTTCTACACTCGATTTACGAAATGCATTTTTCCACGTTCCCGTAAACAAAAAAAGCCGTCCTTATACTAGTTTTGTGACACATAAAGGCCAATATCTCTTCCGATTTATGCCGTTTGGCATTAGTACATGTCCATCTACCTTTATGCGTTATATAAACGCCGTTTTTCGTGAACTTATTGCTAAGGGCATTGTACTCCCGTACATGGATGATGTTGTCATCCCAGCTACTAGTGAGTCTGAGGCTCTCGAACGCTTAAAAATTGTCCTTGATGTAGCCCGTGATTATGGATTAGACATAAATTTCCGCAAATGCCAATTTTTACACACTAAAATAGAATTTTTAGGCCATGTAGTAGAAGGCGGTAAACTGTCTCCTTCCCCCTCGAAAACTAAAGCTGTCCTAAATTATCCGGATTTGAAAAATATTAAAGATGTACGCCGATTTTTAGGTCTCACCGGATATTTCAGAAAGTTTATTCCTTCATATTCTGCCATAGCAAAACCTCTTAGCGACCTTTTGCGTAAGGACACCCCCTTTCAATTCCAGGCTGAACAAAAAGCCGCATTTGAAAAATTAAAATATTTACTTTCACAACAACCTGTTTTAAGTATTTTTAATCAGAACTCTCCCACTGAAATTCACTCTGACGCGTCAATAGATGGCTTGGGGGCAGTCCTAATGCAAAAATCCATGCAAGATAACTCTTTTCATCCTGTATTTTACATGTCCAAAAAGACCTCTGATAGTGAACGAAAGTATACAAGTTTTGAGCTGGAAGTCCTTGCCGTTGTTGAAGCCCTAAAGAAGTTTCGGATTTACGTTTTAGGTACTCACTTCAAAATTATCACGGACTGTGATGCCTTCGTCAAAACCTTAAATAAAAAAGATCTCAACACTCGTATCGCTAGATGGGCCTTATACCTTCAGGACTTTAACTTTACTATAGAACATCGCAACGGCTCAAAAATGGCTCATGTCGACGCACTTAGTCGTAATCCCTGTTGCATGACCATTCAGAACAGTGTTCATATTCAGTTCCTTAAAGCACAGCAGACTGATGAACATATCACAGCGATAAAAACGCTTCTTCAAACCGCAGCTCATGACAACTACATCGTGAAAAATGATCTTCTGTATAAAACAGTGAATGGCAAAGACCTCCTGGTAGTTCCCGAGAGCATGCAAGCCAACATCATCAAAGCAGCACATGAACGTGGTCATTTCGCTGTTGTCCGCACAGAAGAGATCCTAAACAAGGACTATTTCATTCCACACTTAAAAGACAAAATTAAACAGTGCATCCAAAATTGTGTTACATGTATTCTCAACAACCGTAAACGTGGAAAGCAAGACGGACTGCTACACCCGATTGACAAGGACGATACACCTCTACATACCTACCATGTCGACCATTTAGGACCTCTTGCCACCACTTCCAAGCGTTATAAACATATTTTCGTGGTAATAGATGCCTTTACAAAATTTACATGGCTCTATCCAACTAAATCAACGGACGCCGCAGAAGTAATCAATCGGTTAGAAAATCAAAGATCGGTCTTCGGAAATCCATCGCGTATCATATCGGACAGAGGACCAGCTTTCACCTCAACCGCTTTTGAAGAATACTGCGCCAAACAAAACATCGTTCATATCTCCATCACAGCAGGCCTACCGAGATCTAATGGCCAGGTTGAACGCCAGAATACTACCATTATAGCTGTTCTTTCCAAATTGTCTGTTGGCAATCCAGAAAAATGGTATTCCCAGGTACCCGCCTTACAGCAAATCATAAACTCGACATTCCAAAGGAGTATAAACACCACTCCATTTGAACTCCTTTTTGGCACAAAAATGAAATCTGAACACGACTTAAAAATTCTCGAACTCATCAACGACGAGGTAAAAGCTGCATTTGAACAACACCGCGACGACCTTCGTAAAGATGCTAAACAACAGATCTCAAAGGTTCAAGAAGAAAATCGCCGAACGTACAACCTTCGACGCAGGCAAGCTCCACAATTCCAGTTGCATGATCTAGTTGCAATCAAACGAACCCAATTTGGTCCTGGATTAAAACTGAAGCGAAAATTCCTTGGACCCTATAAAGTCACAAAAGTGAAAAACAATGACACATATAATGTCGAAAAATGTGCTTTCTTCGACGGTCCATCCAAAACCTCCACCTGCTCAGAGTTCATGAAACCTTGGACCAGCACTGTCGAACACATAACTTGAGCTGTGTTCAATATCCTTTTTTTCGTCTTCACCGAAGGACTTAAGACTATATTGAGAAACCTTTTTTTTCCCTTTACCCTTCGAATGACTTTAAAATTTAATTATTATAATTCATTTTCTTTTCTTTATTTTAGCACTTCTTAATTGCAGCATTATTCCAGTATTCAAGTTTTGCATTATATTATTCTTCCTGTGGTAATGTATAACTGTACTGCTCATTGTTAAGCTCCTTTTTTCTAAATACATAAGCTAGTGATTGTTTTGTTGTTGTAGTGATAAGCTATTGATTTGTTTTAAAAAATAATTAAAAATCAACTGTTCTGTAACTTCAGGCGAGGTCGCCTTAGCGGTCATGATGGCCGAATGTAGGAAGTTCAATGCAAACTCCTTAGCTAACGCCGTTACATTATGTGTGGCGCGGCAGTCGCCTAGCAAGCATAACATGTTCCTTTCCTACTGCGTAATCTAGAGAGACGTTAACTGCAGCCGACGAGAGAAGACGTCTCCGTCGCTCAGTCTATCTAAGTGTTTGTAATTAATTGTCCGTGTGTAATTGTTGTTTAATAAAGTGCCTTGTTTGTTAATATGGTCGTAGCCTTTTCCCCATATTAATATATAAATTATGCAGGGAAGTTAGTATTTTTAGTAATGATTTACTAGCTATATTATTGTAAGTATTACATCCAATAGTTACAGTTCTAAACTTAATTGGAGTTTTGTGAAATTTAGGGATTAAATACTAAGTAAGGATAATTAAGATTATCATGTTTCAGGTTAAGTAGTTTATGGTAGGCTAGTATCTTTTTATTAAATATGGACTCAGTGGTATTAGTGAGTTTAAAGTTAGAATTGTTGTTAATTGAATTAGATAATAGACTATGATATAATTTTTTACAAATAATTGCATAGTTATTAAACGATTTATCAACATAAGTAATAACAAAGTATTGCTGCAAATAGTTTATCTGATCAGATAGATATAGTTTTTTTGGAGATGCAAAAGATTTAACTAATATATTATTTAATGAAGACAATACTTTAATTTTCCACATATTAAAAAAGGCAGTAGGAATATTGAATTTTAGTGAAGTGTTATATATATAATAGTCAATATCATAGGTAAACTGTGCAATAATATCATTTATATTATATTTAGATGGTAGTCTATACTTAGTGCCTTTGTTCATAAGTTGTCTTAGTTTTAAATCTTTTATTATATTAAGGTCACCTGTAACTATGTGTCCATAATGGGAATTAACAAATGAACGATAATGATCACTGGTACATAAACAATCAAAGGAATCATCCGGTGAAAAATTCTTACAAAAAGAATTGTAGTTGAATATTTTTCTAACCATGAGTATAGGATATTTAAAGGATTTTTTTATATGCAAGTCATTAATTGGAAAAAAATCACTGTGTTTAGAAAGAAGTTGATTAAAGTTTATTGATCGAAAAGAAGGATGTGTATAATGTATGACAAAGTTAGTTTTTAATATAGACTGTGTGTATCTGTTTTTTACTATGTCATGTTTAAGTGCATTTGCTCGGACAATCATAAGGTCATAAAACAAATGACTAAAGTGATCAGACAGAGTCAAAGTGTAGAAAATTTTGAGATATTTGTGAATCAACTTCTTTTTAATAGAGGAGACAAAGGTTCTTATAGGTATCCAGTTAAAATTATTTATGTAGGTATCATTTAGAAGATGAAGTTCAGACTTTATAGCACTGTTTGATAAAATGGAATGAGAGTTGTGAGGACTTGCATATGTTTTGAGGACTTGCCTCTCTTGGAACGAGAAGTTTTATTGTATCTATTCAGATTAAGTTTGTAATAAATAGACATATATTTTGTAGGGTTAGTGTTTTCGGAGTAGTAATGAAGATGTTTATTATGTAATATTTGGTTGAGTCCGTAAGGATAACAGGTGTTGTGATCATTTATTAATTGATCTTCCAGAAAAAGTCGTTCGTTATGTTGTGTTTGGATGGCAAGTATTTCTATTTTAATGTTTTCAAACCCATGGGTATGGAAATGAGCATACTAAACATTTGCCGAATGATCAGATGAAACATTTTTTACATTACTGCGATGTAAATTAATTCGCAGGTGTAGCGGATTACGTGTTTCACCTATATAGGCCATATTACAAAAGGTACAATTAATTTTATAAATACAATTATATATTTTACAGAATTTATAGTAAGATCTACTATATCTATTAAATCAGAAGAAGCATAGGGACAAGTTTTGCATTTGTTGGAGTCACAAGTATTAAATTTAAAATCAGGCCACTGTCGACAATAATTTTTGAAGACTGAGTAACTGGTTGACGGTCTATGATTTTCCCCATTAAAAATTAAACACCGGGCACATGAAATTATATTATTATTTTAAGTCCATTTTTGCCAGGCACGTAAGCCAAATTTGTATTATCCATAAAGATTTGTAAATTAATAGTAGGTAAGTATATTAAAAAGAAGTATAAAAATATTTTATGCTCTATATCAATAATGGATAAATAAAAATAAAAATAAAAAGACTGGAATATGGTATATTCATGAATAATAATAAGAAAAGATATATACATAGATACAAAACAAAAATACACAAATATACTGAGAAATAAATTATTGATAGAGCACTAACAAATTGTTATGTAATAAGCTTTTATATAATATAAGCATCTAGAGTAATCAAGAATAATAGTATAAAAGAGTTATATAAAAATAAAGGAGTAAAAAACAAATAAATGGCTTTAAATCGTGAATCCACATAAAAAGGGCAGCACATACTTGCACAGAGATAATAATAAAATTGTCCCAGACGCTGATCCGATAATTCTATAAATGAATAATAATCAAACTACAAAAGTATTGAATAGAAAAGATATTAGAAAACGATCCAGCAAGGAATGAACACAATTCGCAAGAGCTAGTACTCAAAATGTATACGATGTTAAGATGCATAAAGAGATATAAATCGCTAAGTCGAATTGCGCAATAATGCAGCTGTAATATGACTTGCAACAATTTTAATAATAAGTAAGATTGCCTAAATTCGGCACGTATGTGTATGCATCGAAATTATTAAAATGTAAATATATATATATATATATATATATTTATATATATATATATATATATTTAAACAATAGATTCAAAAATAAATACCCATTTTGAGTATATACCCAGGTATTTACCCTTGAAAATAAATACTCGGGTATTTTACATCACTGGTCATCACGTAACTATTAATAAAGAAATTTTCCATAGGTTTTGGATTTTGCGATAATTGTAAATAATTTTAGCGCATTCCTCAAAAACAGAATGAAATTTCGTAACATGACAGGTAACATGAACAGGTAATAACTCATTTTAATTTCTATTTTTTTTTTCAAAAATTTGAATAAATTTTTAAATTTTGCAAAATTTTCTCTTTTTTTCTCGAAGTAGAGATTGCACTTCCTTAAAGTGTCTGGTGCGAATGAGTTGACATTTCGTAATATGATAGTTGACTACTCGACTTAAACAATAAACGTCGATTTTTTTTCCCTGAAATTTTATTAAATCTTTTAGATTTTGTGAAAATCTGCGTAAATTTTTCCTCCAGATTTTACGGAAATTCTTTTTCTTTTTTTAAATTTTTAAATTGCTTCGAAATTTAAATATGTTATTATGGTGGATTCGATTCTATCATGAACCTATAAAAAAAGTTGTATATAATTAATGTGTGCGTGTATAGGGAGAGTCGAAAGTCTTTCAATACATTAAGGTCTAGCCAGTCTGCCTTTGATTAAAATGCCCGCTCTACCATGGTCGAGTGTATAAGACACTGAACGTGGTGGATGACTGAAGTGTGGAGGTCGAGGTTTTGGGCCTACTGCGTGGCTCTCGATCTAATGGTCTGGAGTTTTTGGAGGTTTTTCCAAGTGTAACGTGAATACGCATTAGATCCCCTTAAAAAGTTCTCCGCCCAAGGCAACACACCTAGTCAGATGCCCCTCGTGTAGGCTTGCCATAACACTAACACACATACTTTGTTAAACATGCCTTTCAGAAACGTTCATCTATTATAGTCTATACAAAACAAAAATTATGCTTATTTGTTTTTTTTTTTCGGCAAGGTATCAAACTGTACTGTTATGCAATAAGAATATCATATCCAAATTACACGCTCAGTTAACCCATTTATATGAATTCATATACCTTATTTAGGTAGAGCATTTGTTTCATCTTAAATGCTTTTAGTATAGCAGTTTACTTTTCCAATATTTATTGTTCAAATAATTTTGTCATTAGCAAAGAATCCTTTTTATGCTGTAATAATGAACATGTTTAGAAACCCTTTTAAGCGTTTGGGCATCCGACAAAAGAATGAACTAGAATATCTAGACCAGTTTCCATTCCTTTTCTTCTTAAAATTACAGTAGTTTAAGTGCGATGAACTCCAAAGTTTTCTAGCCTATTTTAAACATAAACAACAACAAAAAACCGGCCTCTACAACTTTTCGAAAAATGTTGTTCCTTAAAATGCAAAGGAGTTGATCCTCTCTCCTATTGGTTAGAACACGTCAGTTGCTCTGTGTGGCTATTCATTTCACGATTCTCTTTCATGTGCACCAGAAGTTCTAAGACGTCATGGAAGGGTATCGTTTAATTTTTATATGATTATCGTAATTATGTTGTTATATGAGAATATTTAGAATTGTTTTTCATTTAATGAAATTTTACAAGATTCTACAGCTAATTATAGCTTTAAATTTAAAATATATATTTATAACGAACCGTTTATCATAAACGTTTAATAAAATTGGTAGTGGTAGTTATTTTTAATTGCGTGTGCTGTGTGAGAACTTGTTTGCGTATTTGTTTAGTAACGCACTGATTTTTATCCGGTCACCTACAAAACCAAGTGCGGATGAAAAGACGCCTGAACAACCTTAGCAAGAAGCATCAAATGAATACAAATCTGTTGTTTTTCCTGTTTTGGATATTGTCGTGGAAAATTTGGAAACAAGATTTTCGAGCTATCATGTGTTTTCACCAATTTTGGCTTTCATTGACCTAGAGAAGGACAAATTGAAAGTTAAAACGACTAAGTATCATTCAGACATTGCAGATTATGATAGCTTAATTGAAGAAATTCTACGCATGAAAAGCATCTATAGTAGTCTTCCAAACAAAAAAGTACCCGATAAAGATTCTCAACTTCATTTACAGTAAGTGCACCGATAATTGACTCTTAAAGAGTAATAATAAGTTTTATCTAGTAATTGTTAGTTACTAAAACTATCTAGAAGCAATATCTTTGCTTTCAAACCTTAATTGAACTTTGAAAATTCATGTAATGTATAATTTATTATGTATGCAGAATATTGAGGAATTTTTTTTTCTATATTTTATATATTGTCATAGTTGCGACACCAGTAATTGACACTAAGAACAAATTTTGGCTCACCTGATTGATACTTCCTGCTTCATTAATTGACACCTAAGAAATGAGTAGAAAAACATGCTCTTTTAACTTGTAATGCAATTACGTAAAAATGACTCAGGAAAATAATGTGAAAGTTGGTGAAATGATAGAAGGTCACTCAATTAAACTATAGAATAGAATTTTTAAAAAAATTTGAACAGATTTTGAGATTTTGCGAAAATTGTTTCTAATTGCGTAAATATTTGTTCTTGCATGACGTAATAACGACTAAGGCGAATGAAATGAAATTTCGTGACAGGATAGTTCATCGCTCTACTTTAACTATAATGTCGATTTTTTAAAAATTTAATGAGATTTTGAAAAAATTGTTTCAAACTGCGTAAATTTTTGTTCGCCCATCATGTAATAATTACTAAGACGAATGAAATGAAATTTGGTGACTTGATAGTTGATCACTCTACTTAAACTATAACATTAATATTTTTGAAAATTTTGATTAGATTTTGAAATTTTGCAAAAATGATTTTAAAATGTATAAATATTTGTTCGTGCATCACGTTATAACCACTAAAAGGAATGAAATAAGATTTGGCGATATTATAAGTGGTCATGAAAATAAACACTCAACTTAAACTACAGGCGTTCCATTTTTTTAAAATTTTGATTACATTTCGAGATTTTGCGAAAATCGTTTCAAATTGCTATATTTGCTCGCGCATCATGTAATAACAACTAAAACGAATCAAATGAAATTTGGTAGCATGATAAGTGTGGTCACTCAAACTATAGGTACAAATTTTTTTTTAAAGTTTTATTAGATTTTGAGATTTTTTGAAAATCTTTTTAAAATGCTTACCTATTTATTCACATATCATGTAAGAACGACTGAAGCAAATAAAATTAAATTTGGTGGCATAATAAATGAACATGCAACTTGAAATGCAGCCGTCGAGTTTTATAAAAATTTGAACTAGATTTTGAGATTTTGCTGAAATTTATTCAAAATGTGTAAATATTTGTTTGTACATCACATATAAATCACTGAAGGGAATGAAATAAAACTTAAAATATAGACGTCAAAGTACTTCATATTATTAATGGATTTTGAGATTTTTTTGAAAACTGAGAAAATTTCTGTTCCTTTCCTGAAAAATGGTAATGAAATGGAGTGAAATTTGAAATTATGTCATGTGGCAAGTTAATGTAAACTGTAGATACCAAATTTGTTTTAAATATTTTATAGATATTGAGATTTTGGAAAAGAATAAATTTTAAAATTGTGCAAAAATTGCATTTTTTTATGGAATCACTCTAACGTGCCTGAAGTTAACATATTAGTTACCTATTTAAAAATATTCATCATTTTAAAAAAAATGTTTATTTGCCTTTTTAGATTTATGGAAATTCATGTAAAGTTTTCTAGAGACATAATATTAAAATATCTGTAGTGAATCAAACAAAATTTATTTACAGGCGATTAACTACCTCTTGACATTAAAAGCTCTTTCCACTAAAATAAAACACATTAATTAATTTTGAAAATAAAATGTTTTCTCTATTGACAATTTCACTAAGCACGTAGTTCCCCCCCCCCCTGACCTGTACTCTTTTAAGAATACACAAAAGTTATAAATTTGCTTTCTATATTTTTGCAAATATGCTATTTCCGTTCTTTGTAGTCCAACAAAGCTGACAAAAGTTCAGACTTATTGGAAGTCTGTATTACATATTAATCCGTCAACGATGTGTACTTCAGCTAGTTATCTGATACAATTCAATTTAAATTAATTTCTAATAGTAATGCAACGGATACCAATTTGGCCGGAAAGCGGATACCGAATATCCAGCCAAACTTTCAGCCGGATATCCGGTTATCCTGCAGCAGTAAGTTTTCTTCTTCTTTGTTTTATTTTCACTAATTTTCTTAGATCATTTAGCTATTATTTTTTTCTTTAAATTTTCTCATTAGTTTCAAATCATTTAATTCAAAAATCAGAAATCCTTTTGGGATCGTTCCCATGAATTTAATATCATTTTTATTGCAATTAAAGTCATACAAATTACAATGTCATGGATGTTCTCCCTCAAGAGTTAAATAAATATCTTAAAAGATCAGTCCTTGAAAGAAAGAGATCTCCATTCAACTGTTGAAAAATCAATGAAACAAATTTCCTTACTTTCTCAAAATTGGCGAATGTGTGACATTTTATCACCAGTCAATTTATGGTGAAAAAAGGGGTAATTCCTACAACTATTCAAAAACAGTGTTTTTTTACAATAACTTTTTCCAGTAATAATTTACTCCAACATTAAAAAAAATACAGTGCTCTTAATTTTTTTCCTATTTTCCATACATGATAAAAATACATTCTAAAAAGTATTGAAAATAAAATATTTTCACAAAACTTTGTTTTTCGCATTTTTTTAAATTATTCCAGTTTTTAGAATTTATTCATTTATTACTTTTATTTATGTTATTTCTCTGTATGTAATTTTAGGCCCGATGTACTACCGGATATTTTTAATATCCGGCTACTGCCAATTATACGGCATATTGGCCGGATGCAGTATGTTTGCCGGATATCCGTTGCATCCCTAATTTCTAAAAAGAAATGTTCTTCAAACTGAAACAGGTTGATAATGAAATCTAAATTTCAGTATTCAGCCAGCTACTGACAAGCAGATTTTTACAAAATTTTTATTTATTTATTTATTTATTTATTTATTTATTAACTGAGTTTTAAATCATCTCAGTTTTTGATACCTAGAGTCCCTGGAGATAAGAAAAGGTTGCATAAAATTGAAAATAAATGTCTAAATTGGTACTAGATAGCACCGTTTGATAAGTTATGAAATAAAAGCTTATCGGAATAAATTAGCTTGTAATGTTTTAGTTACTGGTTCACCTAACCTTTTCTTTCTTCCTACCTTATTCTGAATATTTTGTAATAGATAAAGAATTAAATCGTGTTACCACCTTTCTGAGACGCCCTGTATATTCAAAACTAATCTAATGATAACCTTCTGAATAGCTTTTAACAATTAACTACATTTCCTAGAAATTTTATGCGATTATCGTGATCTTGACTGGAACACCAAAAACTAGCATAAGTGTCGATTACTGGTGAAATCCATTTTTTTTAACCCAGTAATTGACACTCCATCTTAAATAAATAAATTTATTTATTGAAAATAAACTGTACAGACTTATTTTATGTACTATTATTTCATACAATTCAGTTTATTTTAATTTCTAAAAAGAAATATGCTTCAAATAGAAACAGGTTAATATTGAACGAATCTTAAGTTTGATAAGTTAAATCGTGCGAAGGATTAAGCCAGCTACTGAGAATTAAACTTTTTTCAATCACTGAGTTTAAAATCTCACAATTTCTGATAACTAAAGCCCTATGAAGGTTTTAAAAAAATTACATAAAACTAAGACAAATGTCTAAATTGGTACTAGGTAGCACCATTAATAACAGTTTTTAAATAAAAGCTTATTATAATAAATTATCTGTCAAAGTGTCAACTACTGATGCACCTACCCTATAATAAAATTCTTCAAACTTTTTTTTAACCTGTGTACTGCAATTAGATATTTTGTACTATTTCAGTAACAGTGTATACGACTGAAAAGCATTTTAGTGGACTTGCGGACTCAATACTCGGTAAAGGAGCACAACAGGACAAAGTCGTTTTAACCATTTAGCAATTTTAGTACTTGAGAATGAATTGGCCTTTTAGACCTTTTTTTCGGTCATTTGACTTTTTCGACTTTGTTGATGATTTTAGTCAGACGAAAGCTCGAAAGACTATCCTCTTTAATAATAGCACTATATGCTAATGAGATGTATACATATCTGCACATTTGCTATAAGCGGCTAGACCGTTGGTTGGCAACTGTTTGTAAATGTTTTAGTTACTGTATTGTGTGGTCGCATTTCAGTCACAGGGGACGGTTGTGCTATAAGGGCAGTTCCCCCTCCATCCCTCCTAGGGATGGAAGCGAGACGGCGCGAGACAAGAAATAGGGCAAAGTGGTCTCTTGCAGTAGAAAGCCTCTGTCTCGCTTCGTCTCTCAGAGGAATTGTCCGTCTTGTTTCGCGTATCGCAAAATTAAGGATTGCGATTTTGTACTGTATTTTAAGTAACTTATTACTACTATTTTATTAAAAATTCAAAATAACAATTAGTTAAATTTTACCATATTAGTACATCAAATGGACATTTGAAGTGATAGAAATTCAAATTTAATCCATATATATAATGTGGCACCGAAAATATATTTATTTTTATTTATTTATTTATTTCAGAAACTACGTAAGTGTAATATGTGTGACTGATAGGATTTTCATTTGATTTTAAAATTATATAAAGCTTTGAATTTTGTTAGAAATGATACAGAAATCAGGACATGTTGCGCAAATAAATTTTCAATTTAATTAAATGGCTCCACTGTACGGAATAGTATATTCAGGAAAGTTTCAAGAAGGCGATAAGTATAGTGAAGCATACTTATTCCCATCCTTTTAGTGCATGAATTTAGTGCGTGTTTCATTTTTAGTCGGGAACCCAAGTTTAACCTGTTCATTCTCATCATCCAAAAAGAGACAACAGAGAAGACTTCTTTTCTGTGAGCAGTGCTGTCTCCCAGTGCTGGGTCCTTGAATGTTACGCTTGAATGATCTACTGGAGCGATCACCCAAGTACAACGCTGGGTCTCAGCGCAGTATTCAAAGATCAAAGTTGAGAGGCAACACTGGTCACGGAAGCAGAGCCCACTGTGCTTTTTCGATAATGTGAGGCGATCGAACAAATTAATCCTAGGTTTTATGGTGGATTAAACTCCCTAACAAGTCCACAGCTTTTTACGTTTATGTGTGCTCGAGTTTGAAGGGGGCGGCAATTTTTCCATTGACTACTGGAAATAATCGATTACGAGGATTGTAATTCGACATTTTTTTAATCTACTACAGGATTGCCATCATATGTCTTTGTTGAAGTAAAACTTCCTTAGGCGCAACTAGGGAGTAACTCAGATTTTTTTTTTCTGACGGAAGTAACGCTCACGTAGTTTTGGAAAAGCGGAAGCTGCCTGCGATCGAACCCAACCAGCAGGCGAAAACTACGGTTTAAGAACACGGTGATAGAAAAACATGAAGAAATGGAACCTGCAATCGAGCCAAACTAGCAGACGAAAACTACATTTCAAGAGCACGGAAACAGAATAATACTTCGAACAAAACCAGCAGAGGAAAACAAAGGTTTAAGAACACTGCCATAGAAAAAGGCAATAATAGACCCTATGTGCATTCGATACCAACCAACAGAAGAAAACACCACTTTAGGAACGCAGTTAAAGAAAAATACCACAACATAGACATTCTCTCGATTCAAATCCTACGGAAAAACGTTTTAAGAAAACAGTGAAAGAATAATAGTTCAACACGGACACTTCCTGGATGCTAACCTAAGGTGACCATGTTTCTAAACAGGGATAAATCAAGCATTGTCCTGGAATCCAAGGAAAACTTGGGGACACTTGAAAATATCTTTGGGGACACTTGAAAATATCTTTGGGGACTTATTCGAGGACACAACATATTACCATGCTAATAGCTCTTTATATCAATTGTGTATTCTTATTTCTAATAAATTAATAGAAGTATTTATAAATATTTATTTAAACCAGAAATATGAAAGGAAAACCATGTTCAAATATTGCAATTTATTCATAATTTAATACTTGGCACAAAATTTGTATTTTTTCAGACGACATTACTTTTTACATTGGCTCGTTTTGTGATCATTTTCATGAAACCTTTTACACCCTCTAAAAAAAGTGCAAGAAAAATTTCGTACTTCAATTTCATATTTAAAGCATGGTTGTTCCTGAAAAGTGATTAATCATTAACAAAACTGAAATGGGAAATTTGACTCATAGTCGAATACTTTATTGAATGTCTGTACACGCTACACATACAATGACAACAAACGTTTTCAGAGATCGAATTTCATTGTTTCTCTGAGTAGAAGGCGCTTTTAGTTGTTTTAGTTTTCTTATTTCTTCAATATTTTCTGAAAGAAATAAACTAAACGAAAACTTTCAGGGGAAAAAAGTACACCCTCCAAAAACAGTATTCGAGCAAGACAGAAATTTCCTACGCTGGTTTCCTATATAAAAAATTATCTATCATAGATTATGAATTAGGATATGTATAAATATGACTTTCCATATTTCTATCAAGTTGTGCGTTTTTCAAAAACTCAATTATTATTCGCAAATCTAAAATAGGAAATTTCTCTCTTGCTCGAATACTTTTTTGGAGGGTGTACAAATCTTTAAATTTGGGGACTTTTCGCGTCCCCAAGAAGTCAAGGTATTTTTAGGGACAAAGTAAAAAAAAAAAATCTATATTTGGGGACTGTCCTCGAATTTCGAAAACGCATGGTCTCCTTTATGCTACCCCGACATCCAGATGGAAAAACGGTTTAAGATCCCGGGTATGTAACACCACAAAGAAACAAAAACTGGCTGCAAACGGTTTAAGAACAGAATAAAAGAATAACAAATGGACACTCCGTGGATTCTAACCCAACCTCAAGACGGAGGCGGTTTAACACGGGGATTGAACACCACAAAGAAACGGACCCTGGCTGCAATCAATCCTAAACAATAAACAGAACCTGCAGTTTAAAAACAAGACAGATGCAAGGATGCAGAATAATAATTTAAAACCTACCAACAGACGAAATCAACGCTTAAGAGCACT
This sequence comes from Cheiracanthium punctorium, assembly GCA_038373885.1. Taxonomy (NCBI): domain Eukaryota; kingdom Metazoa; phylum Arthropoda; class Arachnida; order Araneae; family Cheiracanthiidae; genus Cheiracanthium; species Cheiracanthium punctorium. The sequence continues at coordinate 27,328 of JAWZYV010014029.1, forward strand.
GTGATAGAAAAACACACACACACACAAAAATTGTGCACTACCTGCATTCGAACCCAACAAATAGAGGAAAACATCAGTTAAAGAACACAGTTAAAGTATAATACTAGACTAAGGACATTCCCCCCATTCAAATCCAACCTCCAGACGGAACAATGACATATGAAAACAGTTAAAGAATAATACTACAACATGGACACTTCCTGGATTCTAACCCAATTTCCAGACGGAACAAGGGTTTAAGAACACAGGTATGAAACACCACAAAGAAACAAACTCCGGCTGAAAAACGATTTAAGAACACAGTTAAAGGATAATACATGGACACTCCCTGGATTCTAACCCAACCTCCAGACGGAACAACGGTTTAAGAACATGGGGATGAACACCACAAAGAAAATGAATCTGGCTGTAACTGAATCCAACGTCAAAGAAGTTTTACTTCAATCGCGCGTAAAGATTACACGCACACACTTTTTTTTTTTCTTGAAGGAAGATTAGCACTTTTCTTGACCATTTAAGAACAAATTAAAATCAAAATAAATGTTACTGCTTTTGTATGTCGTCTGTTTTAAGCTGCATCGTCCAGTAGTCTTAAAAAATATTTATTTTGCTTTTTCCCACCTCAAAATGAGAGGATAAGTTGCTTTGTTACGTAATCTCGGCCCCTTTTGCTCTTTTTTTCTTTCATTTTTTAAGCTGTTAGAGCTTTTTTAACGAAAACGATATAGTATTCCTCGGATCCTCCTAGTCAAAATATTGGGGTGGGGGGTTACGTCTCCTTTTTTCCATGGGTTGCGACGCCCATGATTATACAGAACGAACGCCGCCTTTTAAAATAAAAAATGGGGTGTGGCGGACGGCATACCTCCTCAAATACAGCACTGCTATTCTGACTGAAAAGTTATTCGTATCGTAAATTGAGAGGGGAGTATAGTATGCGAGACGAGAAATCTCGCACTAGACAAGGCTCTGTGACGCCTAGCAAAATATTTCCTTTCTCGTCTCACGTCTTGCCTCGCAAGCGAGACAAGAACGCGATATTTCTCGCGTACCGCGTCCATTCCAACTTTCTGCGTCTTTAGCTCGTTGATACAAGATTAGTTCACTGTGGCTTAGCCTTGCGTAATTTTCTGATTCTTAAAGTATAGTTTTTTTCTTTTTCTTTTATGATGTTATTCTTATTTCTTTTTGTATTTTACAGTCCTTTTAACATGAACTGTGTAATTTCTTAATAAAACAATTCATTTTAATTCGACCTTTCAATCATTGATTATGCTAATTATTTGGAGTAACTTATAATTTTTTTTTCCATTTCCAGTGCCCGGGTCAAGGGCGGCTCCAGCGAGGGAGCCATAGGGGCCATAGCCCCCCCCGAACTTTTTGTTTTTGAACTCTAGATTCGTATACTTTACGATTCCTCACGTTAAATTGGCATTTTAAACAAATTATAGACTATCTAAAAAGTTCAATGGCCCCCTCCGAAAATTCAGCCTGGAGCCGCCCATGCCCCGGGTCAGCTATAATTTTGATCACTATGAGGACAGGAGATGTTTGTTATTTTATGATGGGGCGCCTAATAGGCAGGTGAACGCTCTCTCCCAAGAGCAGTCTCCCATTTTCTAACCGATTCCGAGAGATCTAGCACACCTGTATTAGTATCACAGAGATATCGCTTTAACTTGAAGAACATTGGACGATCGCCAGATTTTGCGAACAAACTCTAAGTGCTGTTACTTGTGCTCTAACATTTCAGGTTTTGGATGCGTACTTTTTAATCCTTTGAATCGCTACCATTTCAGAATGCTGAAAAAAGGGCAGCAGTTGCTATCGCTCGATTTAACTACCAGCAATGCAGTGTTCAGTGTATTCGAGTTTTGATATATAGCTGTGAGAGTGCACATCCAGCTATATCTAAAAGTCGCCTCTAGATCTGTGGCACGCGATTAACGATTCGATCGACCGCCATATTTCTGGCAGTTAAATCGAACGATGGCAACGGCTACCCTTTTTTCAGCATTGGGCAGTCTATCCAGTTCTTCTTCTATATTGTCGCAGAATACTCTGCTTGTTTCGTGGGTTCGTCGTTCTAAAGTCCAGTAGGTGTAGAAAGTTCTAGTAAAGAGTCCACTTGTCAGGATGGAAAACGAACTTCATTGCTTCTAGAACTTCGTCGACCAATCAGATGTACAAAATTCATAAGCACAATCAGACAGTAATGTGCTTTTAACAGTTCGCTTAGATCAGAAGCTTTCACGAATGCTGCTTAAAATAAAACACTCCCACAGCCAAAAATTCAGTGGTAATATATGAGGGAAATCGTACACTGTCCTTCAAGACTCGGCAATAAAGAATTTACGCACACAGCACTTTAAAACAAAGCTTCAAAAAGCAAGCAAACTATAACACAATTCAAAAAGCAAGCAGCGTACTCATCGGAAGCTCGATAACACACTGAACTGGGGGTCTGCCATGTCTGTATTTATGGGTGACGCAGAAGCTGCAAGGAGCTTCTAGAAGAATGTATCTCCCGAAGATTCCGCATGAAGCGGGACTTTTGAATACGTCATAGAAAAGAAATAGAGTAATATTAAGCTATTATGTGATATTAATGCAGAAAAACCAACTTTATAGGCCCCATTGCGAAAATCGCGCCAAATGCTCGACATGTCGCAAAGCTTGACGACTTTGTGGTGAAATATGGCCTAATTTGGCGTCAAAAATAAGTCCCCAGAAGTGCGGTTAGCGAAGGCCTACGACCGATATTTCTCGAAATTTCTAGAAAGTGCAATAGAAACCAACGGAGAAACATAAAACTCCATATCTCGCGTTCAAGTTAACCGATTTTGATGCAACGAAAAGCAAAATTCAACTATTTGAGGTGTAGAATACGAATTGTAAACTATTTTAAACCCCAGAACAGCGGGTTTCCCCGAAAATTCGTAACAATATCAATGTATTTCCGTCGTACTCTTCATTTTTCAGTAGATGCCAGTACTGTTAAAAATAATCCTGATAATCTTCCAAATAATCGACATTTTTTTACGGTTAATGATGTGCTAAAAAGTAAAGGATTCTCGTGTTACTGTGTCACCCTCAAGTATTTTTGTAGAAATCAAGTTTATTCTTCGTGACTGACAACTTTCAAAACACCAGAGTTTTATGTCCTCAAGGCGAGGATACTGCGCGTTAAAGGGTTAAAATCTGGGATCCCTAACTTAACGTAATGCGCGTTATAACCACGGCCCTTGCTAAAGGGGTGTAGGGGGGAGTCTACCTCCCTCCTAACACCCGCAAAATTCTATTAAACTTGGCAAAATGACTTGGCGAACGCGGAACCTTCACACTCCGGCTATCTACTATACTCATTGCAGGGCTGTAACCAAAATGAAATGTTAAATCTAGTTCGGGGTACTGACTAAATATAGATATTAGTAGTTGGGGTGGGGGGAGAGTGTTTTTCATTTTGTATATCTTTCTAGAGTATTTGTTTCATGAAATGCCACATTTTAAAAATAGTATTTATCATTCATTCCCTTATAAGTTTTTCATTGCGCTTCACTAGCATATTCAAGTGTTAAAGACGGGGACAAGCAAGTGACCAATTTGCAGTTTTAAGCTCCCCTCCTCCCCACCTCGGGATCCCTGCCCCGGGAAGTAAATTAAAGTGTAAGGAACTTAAAGAAGACCAGCAGTTTTGTGATGTTGTTCCACTTCGAAAAAATCCAAGATCCTGCAGTCATGAGCAGCAAAATAATCAACCGTATAGAAATCTGGCTATTCTGATAAGAAAATCGCCCAAAGCAATTGGTGCTCTTAAAGATTTAAAATCTTACGATTGTTAATAAAATATTCGTTTCTAAACTTTCGTATTTATGTGGGTAAATTTACAAAAATCATTGAAAATCTGGGGGGGAGGGAGGGGGGGGGAGCTGGAAGACTGCTGGGTGGGGCTCAGCCCCGTTGTCCCCGCTCTAGTTACGGCCCTGAATCATTGTCTTAACGCTAGAAGAGGTGCTTCGCTACGGCTGCGCCATTTGCGCCAAATGGAATCTCTTGATACATCCTGATACAAAAAGTATATTTTTGAAGGTCTCTGCAAGGCCGTACCCGGGGGGGGGGGGGTGGACCAGCGGATCCGGACCTCACCCCCTCCGAAATTTAAAATTTTGTTAACAAAACGATAATTATGAAGTAGGGATGGACGCGAGACGCGAGAATTCTCGCATTGTCTCGCGAGACGAGACAGGCATTTTTTTGCGAGACGAGAAAGAAAATATTTTGCGGGACGAGACGCGAGACGAGACAGAGTCTTGTCTCGCGCGAGATTTCTCGCATTTTTTTCCGTCTCGCATAAATACGATCTGAAAAGCGACAATTTACCTGAAGCCTCTACCGTTTAACTTGCGTCTCCTTCGTTTTCGGTCCTGGTACACTATCAGCACACTACAATACGCACAAACACGTAACATTTAAAATTAGAACAGACGAGAGATATACAAAACACACAAAGGAGAGGATAAAGAAAGAGGCGGAAAAAAAAAGAAAACAGAGAAGAGTTGAAAGAAAAATAATAAGTAAATAGGAAATGCGGTACGGTATGTTCAAATCTGACCACTTTTAGACGGGGCCCGGGGCATTAAGTTTGGGGCCCCCCATACTATCCCCTTTTTTACGCATTAAGCCCCTTTACTGAGCCCCCCCTTTTTAAGCATTTTAACCCAGTTTTGACCGCTGTTGTACTCGAAAATTGCATTTCAGTTAACTGTAGTTTTTGTACTTTAATCAAATCGTATTTATCACCCCAAAAAAATATCTCTAACTTGATCTAGTGATAGACAATTAGGTAATACCTATATTATAGAGGAAATTCAGTTTTTTCCCCACGATTACTATTTCAGTACATATGAATTTATAATTTAGATAATCGGGATATATATGGGCCCCCTATTTCTTCAGGGGCACCGGACTACCGCCCCCCCCTTGCCCCTGTGATAATCGGGTTTCGGGTATATCAGAGAGAGATTAGAAGTAGAGCAACTTGCATTCGCATTGATGCTTAGTCTGAGCAGGTTGAAATATGGCTGAATATCCTTGGTTGAAATATCCTTGTACGGATATTATCCTCAAACTTTTCCGCACGTTGCGGCGTGCGTAGGGAGGGGCGCCCACCCTGGTAACAACTTTCTAGGGGCGGTTAAATACCTATTGTTGGCCTATTTTAAAGAGATTAAAATGACATTTTTTATTCTTATATATTAATATCGGACGGAAAGAAATGCAAGCAATTTTTTTAAAAACTATTTCTCTTTTCGTTTATATTATCGTGTTTTCCCTTCCTTCGGCTTGCAAAACTTTTATAAATTTTTTTCCTCCCCATCATTTTATCTTGCAGTTGGGTTCCTATTCTAAAATTATCTTCGCCTGTTAGATGTCTTTTCATTTTTAAAAAAAATCCACACTGGATATACATTAGGGGGAATATGATTTAATTTTTCTGTAAACAGGGTGACCATAACGACTGTAGTACTATCGCTAAAAATTATTGTGGAAAAGTACAAACGGATAGTCGTCAACAAATTAACTGTTCAGTAATTTAAAATATAAACAAAAAATAAGACGTCTATTAACCAACTGAGATACTATAATGAAATCTAAAAATGCACACACGGTAATGTTATTGGAAATATTAGGCAAATAATTATAATTATCGTTAATATAATCTTGTTTTCATTAATATAAAAATTACACATATTTTAGAGACTTGAAATTGACGTTAAAGTAAATAGTAGAGATTTAATAAAGACTAAAAGTGTTCTGTTTATAATTTTTCAAGGGTTATCTTACAACCAACTGAACGATAAGTAATTCTAATTTGTGTTAATATATCCCGCAGTAATTTCAACAGAGGAGATTACTTGAACTTAAAAAAAAAAAAAATCTGTTTTGTCTCATGCAGATATGATTTTAGTAAAATATTCGCTACTTCTCGTATGAAGAGCGGGTGCGCAGCTATTTTAAAACAAACGGTTGTCCATTTCATCTAGTGTCTGAGGTATTTAATGCTACAACTTGAACAGTATGATGTAGAAATAACACATTTTGAAAGTCGGGAGTTCTCTGCAAACCGCTAAGCTTTTCACTTTTCTGATCGCGAATGACACTGACGTAGTTTTTTGAGTCATTATATTGCAATGATGCCAGGTTAATACTCATGACGCAAACTTTACATCAAGAGTCAAATAATTTTGCTTTTATTTTAGATTCCACATCACTGGAATTAATTGAAATTACTCATGTTAGGAAAGTTTTCGTTTACTACAGTGCGAAGAACGGGCACGCAGCTAGTAAATAAAAATAAATACTATATTTTCGGTGTGACATTATATATACGGATTAAATCTCAATTTCTTTTACTTCAAATGCCGATATATGCTGATACAGTTATTAATATATCTACTAATGTGGCTATATGTAAGTAATTGTTATTATTAATATTGATTTTCAATAAAATCACAATAATAAGTTAGTATAAAATGGTAACGAAATCGCAGTCCTTAATTTTGCGAGACTCGCGAGACGTCTCGCGCGAGACGAGACAGCAATTTCTTTGCGAGACGCAAGACGAGACACAGTGTTTGCAAGACGAGACGAGACAGAGGTTTACCACTGCGAGACGAGACGAGACAGCCCCAATTCTCGTCTCGCACGTCTCGCGTCCATCCCTATTATGAAGCCTTTTGTGAAATATTTAGCCTTTTTCACCTTTTGGTTCCCCCCCCCGCCCTAGGTCTATGCGCCAAATCTGTGCTGTCCCAAGGTGCAAAAAAAGTAAATAAAACCAAAAATTACATACTAATATATCCCTTTCCCGTTTTCATCAGAACACTGTTCTCTTTTCCACATCAGAAAGCACGCACAGTCCGAAACTGATCTTCCCCAAAATCAACAAATCCAGACAATGTACTCCATTGCTTTAAAGCAAACGTACAGTTAATAATAGTAAAAAAAAAAAAAAATTAACAAAATAAGACGATGGTCTTAGAATTATTTTTTTCCCTCTAACAAAGCACTTTATTTAATAGATACCTGAAAATGAAGTACCAAAGGCCTGCAAAACCGTGGTCAAAACATACCGCATCTTTTCTTTGAAATGGTATGCATTCAGATTGAGGCAGATGTTCATTTGTTCCATCAAAAAAATAAACTGAGAAAACTTATCCCATAGGGTAAAGTAAACATAATTTAGAGCTGATTTAAAATCAAACAATAATAAAATGGCTAATGTATCTGAACACTCCTTCCTATATTTCTGAATAGCTCTAAACGCTATATGCTTTTAAAACGTGATTTTTTTCTTATTAAGCATTTTTTGTGGGACAATAAGCGTAGTGCGAAAACTAAATTTCGGGGGTAGGGGGGGGGGCGGTGTGACGAGGTAACATATTTAACAGTTAAGTTAGCAATTTTCTTTTCAAGGTTTTGAAGAAAGAAAATTTTAAATGAATAGTTTTTAAAATAAATTCTTCCTCCTTTTTAAAATCAAGACAGAAGTAATTTATAATTCTCTTGTTGTATTGATGACTATCCCAAACAGTATTTAAAATGGTGAAGTATAGTTGGAATATACTATGGAATATACTTGGCAAAAATTGTAAAACATTTAAGTCAATTTTAAGAGATTTTGATTCCAAATATGTGTTTCGTGGAACAATGAAAGAGTTGATTCCTATTTTAATGCCCCCACTCTCGCCAACCTAAAAACCTGCCGTGCTTTGCAATCATGGATCTCTAAGAGTTATGCACAAATTTCTACGCTCCCAAAAGAACTAGATGAAAACGAAAGTGAACAAATTAGCAATAAACGCACCAGTCAGGAAATTTAAAGACACTTAATTATTAAAACTAGATTAATTGGCAACTCGAAATAAATAAATAAATAAGGGAATGCTGTACTTACATGTTGTTCCAAATCGCCATTTTAATTCTAAATTACGATTGCCACATAAATACAAAAAATCGTCATGGTAACTGCATATGTTTAATGATCGCCACCTTGGCGAGAGTCGAGGCGTTAAAGTAGAAATCAACCCAAGAAAGAAAAGCACGGTACACTCATGGATTATGATGCACATTCCAAATAGTATTTAAAACGATGAAATACAGTAGGAATATGCTTGGCGAAGATAGTAAAGGAGTTTTAGTTGGCGATTTTAAGTTGGATTTCGATTCCAAAGATGAGTTTTATGGAACAAGGGAGAAAAGTACGGCACACTCATGAACAATGTTACATTTTCCAACTTATGGAAAGAAAATAGGAAAGACGCACGGATTATGATACGCTTTTAATTTATAATACTTTAGTGCGTACCTTAATTGCACAGCCGTCCCTGTGACTGAAATGCGACCACACAATACTGTCCCAATAGAGTTACAAACAGTCGCCGCGACTCCGCAGCAAAGTCACGCCAAAGTCCCTATGTCCTCTCGCTGTGTATTCACATTGCGACCCTTCCGTGAAGTATCTTTCGGACAGTTTTGCGACAGCGAAAAAATTCGCGGAAAAAGAGTAACCGAGAACATGCACTAGATGGCAGCACCAAACTCTCAGGCAAGGAAACGTTCAGGACCAGCATCAAACCCTCGGCGCACTGGTTCATATACCAGCACGTTACCTTGCTCGGACTGCCTTAAAAGTAAACTGATTGCTGCAAAAGTATGGCTTGTTTTTAAATTTAAAATTTTTCTGGAGTATTTTATAAATGGAGGGAAAATACCATAATTAGTAAATATAAATTAAAAATCTTGGAAATCTTTTTTTTTTTTTTTTTTTTTTTTTTTTTGGCCACATAAATTATTTTCAGGAGATAATGTGCTGTTTTATTTAAGTATTCATCCGAAAAAACTAATGATTTATTGAAATTTTTTATTCGGTTATGGAATAAATTTGTAATGTGCGACAAGTGGGGTTTGATATATACTAAGGTATAAGTGATAAGATTTATATTTTTATTTTTGCTATATTTTGCCTAAAAGGGATTTCATATAAAAATAAAATTAATTGGAAAAACATGCATTAGATAAAATAAATAAAGTATTTTTGACTTAAACCCACAGTTTTACCTCAAATTTTTCCTAGCGGAACTTTCCAACATACCGGGGACGTATTAAAAAGGGGTGGGGGGAGGTATCCCGGGCCCCATCCGGAAACTTAAAGCAATTATTAAAAAACAGCAATTTTGAGACATTTGTATTAACATATATGCCATGGGGATATGAAAGAAATTGTTAATTTTACTCACAGACACTTAGTTTTCACCATTGTGATTAGAACTCTCAACTCTAATATTTTTAAGAATAATATTTTTTTTATAAATAATATTGTCTTGTTTAAACGAAATAATTTAAAAAATAATAAATTAAACTAAATTCCATTACTTCATAACTGTGAGATTTTATTGAATTACTATTTTCGGATTTATTTAGTAAATGTTTCTCGAAAGAAATTGCAACAAAATATTCGAAAAAATGAGTCTGTTTACAAAGTCGCAAAAGCGGCCAGTGTGACGTCATTTTGAAGTCCAAAAAAGTCAGAAGTCACAAAAGAGTCACTGAGCGACCGATCACATACTAGTCACATGGTGACTTCACAGTGGAGTCACTTAGAGACCGATCACGTACAAGTCACATGGTAACTTCACGGCGACGTCACCTGGTGACTGGTCACAAATAAACTTCACAGTGACCACACAGTAGAGTCACATCACTCACAAGTCACAATGTGACTAGTATGTGACAGTCCTGTGACAATTGTGACCCTCTGTGACGTCACAGCGACTCTTTTGTGACCATCTGTGCTATTAGGGTAGTTAAAATCTGAAAGCGTTTCAGATTTTCTGACTTTTTTTATTTAGTTGTTGAGTTTCTGTAGACTGACTGTCAGTAGTAGATAATTCTGACCGGAATGCGCTTTAAATAATGAGATTAAAGGTGAGATTTTTATTACTTCGAGAATATATTTGAGCTGTGCATTTTTCTAAAGGAAGAATTAATTTTTAGCTCATTTAATACAAGATATAAGAAAGAAAAATGGTATCTCTTCCTTCCTGTCGCCAGGCCAATGATTTATTGTTTGTTTGCCGGCCAGAGTTTACGGTTGAATGGGCCCCATAGAATAATATTAAATATTTGGTATGTAAATGACAAGAGACTCGAAAACGATGAGATTTGAATACAACACACACGCACATACATCTCGTAAAAACAGCATAAATGAATTCAGAAGAAATGAAGACGTGTAAATACACCAAAATCTCAATCCAATCTCAATCAAGTCTCAGTCTAAAGTCTAATTTTTTTTTTTTTTTTTAAGATGCAATATTTCCCTTACGTGGTACACGTTCGCAAAGTAAAAAACGGGGGAGAGAGGTAGTTACAATTAATATTAGGTAAATTATTTGCTAAATTATGCGTATGCTGATTCTGTATTTCATTTAGAAGGTATTCTCCTGTTTTTTTTTTTTTTTTTTTTCTCTCCGAAACATTTTAAGGTTTTATTTTTTAAAGTTAGTAAGTGGTTTCTGAAACTATAAGCTTTCTTTCTCACCTTTCTGTCAAAATTGATTCGATAATATTTTTTAAAAATCTGATATGTGGACAACACATGACTTCCTTCCATGTCTATTCAATCAAAAATATTTGCGGCACACTTCGTCTGAACTTATTTTGTTCGAAAGAGATGAAATGTTTCAGTAATACTAAGGTTTAGCGATTTCTAGCCCAAATATTTCCGATATCGCCAAGCTGGGTTCAATTTGCTTATTTATTTTCCAGGAGAGGACAGCTCACGTCACTGAATGTGTTGTTTAGAGCTACATACATCCTTCCCGGAGTTTCCCGCCACAATTTGGATCCTCATCAGAAGTTGGGGACTTCTGAATATTAGCACCCCTCGGAAACTGCTAGTGACCGCCGAGAGGACTTTCGAAATCACGGATTTAACGTGCAAGTACAAAGCATGTACACGGTGATATTTAGTGGTACGCCGGTATTGAAACCGCAGTCTTCTGGTTACAGGTCCAACGCCTTAATCACTGTGCTACCACGGCCCTCAGCTGAAATATTTGCTTCTGACACTTAATTTGGCGATATTTCGCCAAAAACCGACGAACTTGAGGTAGTTTGTGAGATTTTGGTGATAGCCAAAGTAGTAATTGTCCACAGATGAATTGAATGTATCCATTCACCTTAATGTATTTAAAGTCATTTGGGTGACCCTGACCCTGACAATAAATTACCCAGTCGATTGCATTCAAAAAAGAAATTAACAGTTAGAAGTTACAATAGTTCTAAATACGAAATTTCAACATTCTACGATTAAAAGTTTTAGAGTTACGCGAAACACGAAATTGTTTGTGGCCCGAAATTTGACGATATTTCGGCAAAACTCGCCAAGGTCGATGACAAATGGCGAGATTTTGGTCATGAACCAAACAATGACTGACTAAGGACGTAATATGTTGAAGATGTACATAGACATTAATGTATTTGAAATTCTTTTGGGTGGTCCTATAAATAAACTCTCCAGTAGATTGGAACCAAAAATCGAGATGCACAAACAGATGTTACAACAATCTTATTTATGAAATTTCAGCATTGCCAAGGCCGTATCCAAGGGGAGGGCGGTTTAGGGGTTCAAACCCACCCCGAAACTCTCAAGTAAATGTATTACTATTTGTAAAAGGGTATTAAAAACCTGCCACATTGAGACATAAACCTTGAAAACCCCCCACCGAAATTTTTTCCTGTCTACGGTATTGTAAAATTCTACGACTAATAGTTTTTGAGATTTGAGAGTTAAATACATACACACGTACACCAAAAGTCGCCAAGCTTGGCGACTTTTGGCGTAGTTCTTGAGGGAGGCACGTGACCGTGATCGGACCGTTACCTAACTATATGTTAGGACGGTATTGCGCTTGAAATGGATGAATGTCCCTAAAATTCACATTAACCGCAATGCGTTGGAAATCTTTTCAGTGTTCCTGTAGCAGAGCCCTAAATGATACAGGCACTTTTTTCGATGGATAAATTCATTTTGTAACCCTTAACAGCATATATCACTTCTGAGTCGTTTGAAATAGCCCAATACCTCTAAAATACGCTTTAATGAATTTCTGCCCATGGAGCGTAATATAATTAAAATATTTTGGGCGGCCCTGTAGATAAACTATCCTGTCGAATGGGACCGAAAGGGGAGGTGCACAACTAGATGTTACAAATATCCTAAATATAAAGTTTCAAGATATACGACCAATAGTTTTTGAGATATGTGTACTTACGTACTTACAGACGGCGTGGAAAAACTGGTCAAAATAGACTCACGGTCTGTCAAAATGAGTTGCACTCGCATTTATATGAACGTACATGATAGAGTACGATGAGATGCATCGAAAAAACTCTTAAAAGTATATTTAGCGGTTGTCAAAATCTTTTTTTTTTTCCGAAATCTAGCCCCCGAATTTTTTTGGTATCACATTAATTCCTCATACTCCGTACATGGAAGTAAAAATAGCAACACCTCAAGAAGAGATGTATTATAAGTTCTGTCAGAGATTGAATTTTGCTGTTCTTATTATACGAACAAAATAATAAACAGTTTATTTGAAAATTATTCTGAATATATATATTTATACATATCTCTCCGAATGTGTATAAAAGTATGGGCCACCCCACTCTAACTCCTTTCTTCTCTACGTAAATGCATCGTCATTACTTTAAAATCTCATGGAAGAAATATCAAATTGCACTGAATGACTGTCTTTCAACATCTCGATCTGCTTGATTAAATGATATCCCTCTGGACATAAAAATATCATAAATACACGTGATGTATTAGATATATTATATATACCAGTGTCCTTTATCTTTAGTCTGGAAATCGATAGCAGCATATCGAAGTACACTCATGTCCATAAATTAAGGATAATTCAGAATCACACAGAAATTGATCTCTAAAATAAAAATTTCACCTGTGGAATGATCACACACATCTTGAAGAAGAATATGCAAATTACAGGAAACCACCAGATGGCGTGGATGGTACGTCACAATGACGAGAGTGTAAGAGAAGGGTATATAAGGAATGGTGGCAAAGAAGTAAAATTGTTGACAAGCGCTGTGAAAGCCTTTCAGTGCAAAAACCGCATAGTTATGGCACAAAGGAGGCATTTGGATGATGTTTTACGTGGCAGAATTATCGGACGACTGGAATGTGGACGTCCCCAGCTGGAAGTATCCGAGGAACTTGGAATCGCCCAGAGTGTCATCTCCAGGCTTTGGCAACGTTTCCAAGATGATGGTAATGTGAGTAGACGTTACAGCACTGGTCGCCCCCGAGTTACAACGCCGAATGAGGACCGCTATTTGGCAGTTACTGCCAAAAGAAACAGACGGAGTACAGCATCAGACCTGTCTCGTCAGCTCTCTTCAGCTACCGGTACGACAGTTTCAAGGCAGACCGTGTACAGACGCTTAGGGCACATTGGTCTATATGCTCGTAGGCCTGTCAGATGTGTTCCACTTACCGCAACTCACTGTCGCCTGCGATTAACCTGGAGTAGAGAGCATGCATTGTGGACACCGCAACAGTGGTCTTGTGTGATGTTTTCCGACGAGTCCAGGTTTAGTTTGGAGTCTGATTCTCGCCGGACATTCATCTGGAGAGCGCCAGGTACCCGTTACCACCAAGAGAACACCATTGAAAGACACCGTTACGGTGGTGCAGGATGGCTGGTTTGGGGAGGAATTATTCTTGGTTCCAGAACTGACCTGCATGTTCAGAGTGTAACGATGACAGGCCACATCTATCGGGATGTCATTCTGGAACAACATGTACGTTTGTTTCGGGGCGCCATGGGTGCTGAATTTGTGTTTATGGATGACAACGCCCGTCCTCACCGTGCAAACATTGTAGACGAATGCCTTCAATCGGAGGATATCACCCGTATGCATTGGCCAGCATACTCACCGGACTTGAATCCAATAGAGCATGTGTGGGATATGCTTGGCCGACGAATTGCAGCCCGTCAACCCCCTCCCACCTGTCTACCGGAACTGTGGAGTGCATTGCTTGATGAGTGGTGTAATATTCCCCAAGATCAGATTGATCATTTGATACTCAGCATGCTTAGGCGTTGTCAGGCCTGTATTGCATCGTCCGGGAGACATACTCCGTATTAACCATCCTACTAACCATGTTATACTGTTTTTTGTAAATAGGTTCTTTTTTGAAATTTGGTCAAGGGAGTAAAACTTGCAATTTTTATTAATTATGTCAAACATATAGCATCTTTTTTGCTCTTTACTTTTGTTTAATAAATAGACTTTACAAATACACTCTATAACAAATAAATCGACGCACCAAGAAGGAGGTGTCCAATTGAGACGAAAATTGGTGGATAGGAAGACAATGTACAGAATAGTAAATTATTAAAATTTCAGAACAATTGAATAATTTATTTCAGAGTTACAGTAAGAAGTTCAATAAGGTGTTGACCCTCCGCTAGCCTGGATACAAGCTGCCACACGGCGTGGCATAGACCTATAAAGCTCCCGGATGGTCTCCTGCGGTATTTCCTGCCAAATTCGCTCCAATTGTCGAACGAGGTCATCAACAGTCCGTGCCAGATGCAATCGCCTTCCTATCATATCCCAGACATGCTCGATGGGAGAGAGATCTGGCGATTTGGCAGGCCAAGGAAGAGTTTGACAAGCTTGCAGACAGTTTAGAGCAATAAGAGCCGTATGTGGTCTGGCATTGTCCTGCTGAAAAACCAGCCCAGGGCACTGTAAAAGGAACGGTAGCAAAACAGGTCTTAGGATGTCGCCCACGTACCGCTGTGCAGTAAGTGTACCTCTAATGACGACCAAAGGGGTCCGGCTGTCAAAGAAAATGGCACCCCAGACCATAATGCCTTGTTGAGGGCCGATGTGGCGTGCAATAGTGAAAGCAGGATCCCCCCCCCCCTCTGCCCTGTGCGTCTCCAAACACGTCTTCGATGATCGTCAGGACACAGTTGGAAGCGGGATTCGTCGCTAAAGACTATACGTGCCCAGTCTGCATCATTCCAACCTGATCAAGCCCTGCACCACTGTATTCTGGCTCGGCAGTGTGCAGGCGTGAGTGGCAGGTGGCGTAACGGTCGGCGCGAGCGTAGATTTCGCTCTCTCAACCGTCTTTGAATGGTCATGATGGACACTGGTGTTTGGGTTGAACGTCTGATGGTTGATAGAGACGAAGAAGGCGCTGTGACAGCTGATCGGACCATCACTCTGTCCTCACGATCTGTTGTAGCCCTAGGTCGACCGCTACCATCCTGACGCTGCACTCTGCCATTTTCCACCCCTCCTTGCCAGCATCTTCGAATCGTCGCATCGCTTCGACTCAAATGACGAGCGATTCTCCGATTAGTCCAACCGGCCTCTTGGATTAGTCCAATGATACGACCTCTGTCAAACTCTGACAGTTGTTCGTAATGAGCACGAATCCTGCAGGGAAGCATTTTTTAAGTTGTTGAAAGGTCATCTGAATCGCTATCAAACCGAAAGTTTTAACAACCGTTGAAGAACTGCTCCTTATATACGTCTGCTGGATGCGCAGTTCCGATGCGCTAGAGATCAAACTATTCATTCATTGGACACCAAATTTGAATCATTTGCATATCTGTTCAAAATATCATGCATACGAAATTTCAAAGCAATCGGATGACTGTTTCTTGGTGCGTCGATTTTTTTGTTATAGAGTGTAAGTCAAATTTGTTTTGCTTCTTTCTCCTTCTTTGCCTGAACTTCATTATCCTTAATTTATAGACATGAGTGTACATAAGTATAAGACTTGAATGCTACTTGTTCCTTTACATAGAAGTGGGCTGATTTGTCAGGATTTACTTCTTCGGTATTAAAATCACTTTCTGCTTCATTAGTTGCTTTCGGCGGTGAACAAGTGTGCAGCTAAGTACAGGCGCATAGGGCTTGAATGACAAATTAGTGTAGTAGTTACATACAACGCTCTCTTGATTGCGAAGACAGGAATGGGACTATGCAATTATAGGCTCTAAATTGCGTTCGTTTGTTTGAAAATGGATGCTTCAAATTTATTTATGAAGCTAAATGATATATTGATGGTAATGATAAATAAAATTTTCACTAATAACCGCAGATGTTTAAAAGAAAACCCGCTCATTATCCTTTTTTACTTTCCGAACAAGTACCATGTAAGAAAAGTATTGTAATCATGAAAAAATTCAACTTTGAGATTTTGGTGTATTGACACATTTCGAGGTCTTTTGAATTTATTTGTGAGATTTTTTATAATGATGATGTATATGTGTGTGTGAGTGAGTGAGCACGATAGATCCTAAACGATGCAATCAATTGTGCTCAAATTTGGTATATATGCTATAGACCACCATTGCATGATCGGTGTTAGTTTAGTGTATATATAGAACAAAGTTTTTTTTTTTTTTTTAACGGGGCTACATTAAAGAATTCTTTAACATAATGATCTATGGGCAAAAATTCTTAATAGTGCACTAACGCCTAAACGCTGCTTTCGATTGAGTGCAAACTGTACATGTATATTATAATAGGTCATGGTCAGATGACCTGTATCGATTTTGATGTGTGTAGAGCACGGGGTTGCAAAAAATAATTCTAATGTATTATGGTCTACGGACGCGAATCCTTTAAAGTGTGCTAGTGCCTAGATGTTGCTTTAGAATAAGTTAAAATTGTATTTGCATATTATAGGTCACCGTCACACAGCCTGTTTAGATTTTGTTATGCATAGAGCTTATAGTTTTTTGCAGGGCTACAAAAAAGAATTATTTTTCATTATGGACTATGGACGGAAATTCTTAAAAGTCCGCTACATTGAATTGAGCTCAAGTTAGGAACGCATATTTTAGATCACTGTCTTTCATACTGTATAGAGTTTGTGTGTGTATGGCTTGCACATGTTTACATGGCTACAAAAAGTGTTCGTATACATTGCGGTTCGTATACATGTACTCAAAGCATTTTGAAGTGTACTAGCATCGGAATACTACATCCCACTGAGTTCAATTAAATTTATATAAACGCTCGGTAAAGATCAAGTGTTCGGAAAGTCGAGTGAAGTCATTCTAGATTTTTCGTTTTCTCAACGAATCTTTTAAGTATCAAATGAAAAAGCTACACGTTATTAGTAAATTTAATTTCTAATTAAAATTTTTCCGCTATTACATGGACCTATAATATACATACCCAATTTGCATTCAATCGAATGTACCGTTTAGACGCTAGCACAGTTTCAAGAATTTCCGTCTGTATGCCATAATGTACTGTAATTCTTTTTTGTGGCTCTGTAAAAAACTGTAAGTCTCCAAAATCAGTACCCGTCGTGCGAGGAGTGGTCTATAACATGGTTGGCAAGATTTTAACGCATGGGGGTTTTTACTGCATTTCATAGCGGTTTTTATGGTTACGTCAAAAACCACTTCGTGAAAATGTGGAAAACTGTCAAAAAACCTAATCTTTGGTAACGTTGCATTTCTTTTTTTAATTCAGTTAATTATAATTTAAATCAAAAGTGTATCCAAAAACAATAAGTAATTAAACAAAAGGTTATAAAAGATATTTGGCAAAAAATAATTGGATTAATGTTAATATAATTAGGAAATTTGCATTTTCCCAACACATGGGAAAATGCAACTACAATTATTTTAAGATTCTATGTATTTTAAGTAAAATAAATATGATATTTATAAAAAATTTCAACATTTATCAGTATTGTTTCGTGATACATATTGCATTATTAATTTCAGTGTCATAAAACATTTCATGCATAACTAAAAATTCTGATTTCATTCTTTTCATTTATATTTAGGGGAGGGAGGGGGTGTCGAGAATACAAATCATCTAGCTTTAAAATCATTTTATAAAGTTTTTGCTATATGAAAGAACGCAAAATAAACAAGAGAAACTTTTTTTCCCACATTCCTCGAAATAGTGATCTTTATTACTAATAATACCATTTTGCATACATTTTTGGTTTGTATTAATCTAAAATTTTAATAAAATGAAAATATGAATTAGCTAAAGTGTAGCAGTGGTTCTTCATTTAGTTTATATTTGGAACAGCTGTAAATTTTGGATAAATATTTCAAAATTTTGCAGGCGTCTAGGTTTATCCTTAAAAATACAGATGCTGAAAAGAAAGGAATAACAAAGTAAAATATGTATCGTGTTCAACTTAAAAATAAATAAATAAATAATATAAGTGCAAAATTTATATTTTGAATTTCATCGCAAACCAAGATTTAAAAGTATATATAAAA
This sequence comes from Cheiracanthium punctorium, assembly GCA_038373885.1. Lineage (NCBI taxonomy): Eukaryota > Metazoa > Arthropoda > Arachnida > Araneae > Cheiracanthiidae > Cheiracanthium > Cheiracanthium punctorium. The sequence continues at coordinate 45,702 of JAWZYV010014029.1, forward strand.
ATTTTTAATAACATCAATATTTTACATTTCTAATAATTTACTTTTAATTGTAAAAAAAAATTCAAGCAGATATTTATTGTTTGCTGTCCCAAAAATAAAGCAGGGTTTTTTGACGGTTTTTACTTCCTTCATGTCAAAAATCCGTTTCTTACGGCAAAGACCCTACCTTATTTTATAATATACAGGCAAAATCTGAGCTCTATCGAATGCACCATTTGCGAAGTATCGTGTTCATTCACATACATACATGCAAACACATTCACACATGCATACAAACATCACCGTAAAAGTAGCATAAAGAAATTTAGGAGACCTCAGAACATGTAATTACATCCGAATTTCAAAGTCGATTTTTTTTTCCATGATTACAATACTTTCCGTTACATGGTGCATGTTCGAAAAGTAAAAATCAATTTAGTGCGTCATACTTTCATTCGAGTTTATAAAATTTAATGTACTATTAGTTCTAAAAATAAAATTTGATTCACCGTTTTTTAGACCATAAATTAAAATAACTGGAGCGATAAATCATGCCAAATTCATCTATTATAAAGCACTTTCCAACCTTCCAACGCAACAGTAATTTGCTCCAAATTCAGTGATGTATTGTACTTAATCTTGCGAGATTTTAGTTAACCACATAACGGTCGCATTACTTTCAAGAAAATGGTCATAAAAGTGCCTATTTTTTTTATTTCAGAAAATTGCATAAAAATAAGTGCATGTACAATACATGTATTTATTTTAATGTTTTGTATTTATTTTTTTTAGCTCGAAAGAGAAGGGGGGGAGGGGAATTAAATTTCTAGGAAAAGCCAGAACATTCTGGTATTGTCATCAGATGCGTAAAATGAGATATAAAACAAATCCGTTCATAAGAATTGAAATGCTCTTATCTGTCTGGCACATAACATTTGAACATTATGGCCTGGAAATATCACGGGCTTGAAAAACAGAGGGAGGAAGCTTAGCCCATACGAGGCCTAAGTGGTTAACCCTTTAAGGCGCAGTGATCCCGCTCTGGGAACACCCAACTTTGACGTTTTGACTGTTGCCAGTCACGAAGAATAGATTTGATTTCTATAAAAATAGTTGCGGGTGACATAGCTCCACGAGAATCCTTTACTTTTTAGCACGTTCATTTCCCGTAAAAAAATGGACACAATTATTTTTAACAGCACTGAAATCTGCTGAAAAATGGAAGAACGTGAGAACAGCTGGAAAGATTGCCCAATGCTGAAAAAGGGCAGCCGTTGAGTCGAGCGATGGCAACGGCTGCCCTGTTTTCAGCATTGGGAAAGGGTTGCGCCTCAAAAGGTTAAGACAAGAGACGAGAGAGCTATCTACCTAAAGGGGGTATTCCTTGGGCACCGGACCTTTTTAAAAGTTCTTGACGCGCATTCAAGTAATATCTGGTGAAAATCGCCCAAAATTCCACACCGTTAGATCGACAGTCACGGTGTAAGCCAAAACCCAGGACCTTTACTTCTGCGATATTTTAGGGATAATCTTTAAAAAAAAATTGTGTATATCACTATTGATTTAATTTATCGAGACACTTTAAAAGAACTTTAAAATTTAATTTATTAACTGAAGATAAAACAGTTATAAACGCTTATATTATTGTTTGAAATATATCTATCTCTAAATTACGCTTTAAAGAATGACTACCCCTAAAGCACTATGTATTGGAATTCTTTTGAGTACTCCTGTAAAAGATCTATAAATGCTCATACACCATTTTCAATAAGGTACATGGTACTGTACGTAGGAATAACCTATATAAATTTCGTACTTATGGATGCTTATTTAAGGCAGTTAGGGCGCGGACAGACGTAATAATCAAAATGTTAAACACGTTTCAACCTTGTTGGGAAGTGTTGAAAAATCAGATATGCAAACCACATGACTAAATTGTACAGCTGTTAAATTATACACAGTTTTGATACACTTCATTTAAAAGCATTTCTTTTGTGAAGCAACATACGATTCCTCAGTAACATTAAGGTTTGCAATTTATTACCAAATTAGGCGGTATCACCTACTTCCGATACATCGCCCAAGAAAGAAATAATCTGTCTGGGGACTCGAAAAAAGATTTCAGAATGTCTCTTCGAACGCTGTTGTACACTGTAGCAAACATTGAATTGCAACGCAATATCTTCTTCAAGTGCTACCCATTTAGCAAAAAATCGCATACTACAGAACTTTTTCCGAAATTTTTACCAGTGTCATACTTTATCATTCCTTGCAGTGCGTATTTCAGCCTGTGAAGAAGGACCCGAAAATTTTCACGCCCCTTAACACAATTCATTGTCTTTTTTTAGAATGTGTTCGTAAATCGCATGTTCATTTCGAACATAACTATGTCTCATTTCTGGACCATCGTGCACGCAACTCCAAAAATTGTAATGGAAAGGAAAATTGAAGTCGTCGTCAGGATAATGACCTCGATCGATATCACGAAATTTCATTTTTCTTGTTGGAGGCACCCATGTCAACATTCTTTATATCCGTTCGAATTGAATTTCATAGCTTTTCAGCCGTCTGTTATCTTTCAATTTCTCTTCAAAGTAATTTTCAAGTGTCTTTTTAACTATCCTGTTTTAAGCCGTCATTTTGAAAAGCGTCATTCTTTTTATGCCTGCCCCTGATTTTTGACCGTCCCTATTGATTTTCAATCAGTGCATGAGCACGAATTTCAGGGCCGGCCAAATGCGTGTGCGGTCGCACACGTAACGATTTTGGGAGGGGCGCCGAAATAGAAAATTATCGAAAAATAATTTGGTAAAAACTATTAAAATGTTATACAATTTTAAAGGCAATTTAGCCGTTTGAACATATTGTTGCAGAAACCTCTGCTTGTTTCCTGGGTTCGTCGTCCTAAAGTGAGGTTGGTGTAGAGAGTTCTAGTAAAAAGGCACTTGTCAGGATGGAACACAAACTTTATTGCATCTAGAACTTCGTAGAAAAATCAGCTTTACAAAATTCACTGACATTAACGGCCAGTAGGTCGTTTAAAACAGTCCACTCACTACCGAAGCTTCCACAAATGCTGTAATTCTGACATAAAAAAGATCACATCCACAGGTAAAAATTCAGTGGAAATATTCGAGGGATAACGCAAACAGTCCCTCAAGACTCAGCAATTATGAATTTACACACAGCATTTTAAAACAGCTTCGAAAACGTATGCGGAAACACCGCTGCTAACACAGAGCAAAGCGCAGTATAATCGGCAGCTCTATCAGCTCTCGAGCGGAGATCACTCCACTCACTGCGGTAACTAACTGACACGCACTGAACTCTCGGAGCAGCGCGCTTTGGTATTTATACAGGAGGCAGAAGGTACGAGGGAGGAGCTTCGAGAAAAGTCTATTTCTCGAAGATTCTACATAAAGCGGGAATAGGTTTTTATGTGATTTTAATGCAGCAAAAGCAGCTTTTCCCATTGGGAAAATCGCGCCAAATGACCAAAATGTCGCGCCAAAAATAAGTCCCCAAAAGTGATGTGATCTAAGCCCTAAGACCAATATTTCTCGAGATTTCTAGAAACCCATAGAAAAACAATGGGGATACCGAAACCTCCGTGTCTCCGGTTCTAATGGACCGATTTTGATGCAACAAAAAGCAAAATTTATCTATTTGAAGCGTAGAATCCGAATTTTGAACCATTTTAAGCCACAGAACAGCGGGTTGCCCCGAAAATTCGCAACAATATTAACTTTTGTTCAAGTAATGTTACTAGAAAAGGCATAGACTGGCTTCAAGCGCCCCCCCTGCCTCGCCTCTTCGTTATTATGAGAGAGAACTGAACAGTTGTAGACAGTGAGACACAAACACATACTTAGTTCATTTATACTCAAACTGATTCTAACACAGCGCTCACTGTGCCAGCCCTCTCCGAATACAACCGAAAAACCAACTTGGCAAACCTTAAGGTTGGTGGCAGCGGCAAGTGAGCATTTTTCTCTAAAACTAATGAAACGTTTACATTTTGGCTGTTCTTAAACACTGATTTTAAAACTTGTTGGCAGAAACCGACCATTAGAAAAAAAATAAAATAAAATCTGTGAATCTCATTTTTTAAACAACGTCAGTAAAAGCGATTGAAGAGCCATCTTTCAACCACTGGCGGCTCGTGGGATACAGCAAGTAATGCCGGGCTGCACTTGAAATTATCAGCACATACTTTAAAATGATTTATTCTATAAATTTTCTTAAATTCAGATTATAATTATGGAATTTATATGGTAAATTTTAAAAAAATTTCAAAAAAAAAATTATTGTAGTAACGGCTGGATCGCTCATTCAGAAAAAAAAAAAAAAACCTTTAATCTTCCCGCTATTCAACTGCGAAAGTCGTTGGTATAGCCCTCAGCACTGATTAAGGAATTGGCAGCACCGTTGCCATGGTAACGACTACGTAAGCACTTTCTCCGGCTTAGGATAACTTAGGGTGTTTTAGCTAAGACTCAGCTGAAAAAAGGTTTTCTGACTTTTGCTGCACTAGTGACTTCGACGAACTGATTGGCTCGGACGAGAGGTGAGGGAGAGAATAAAGACACAGAATATATGTTCTAGCCCAGCGTAGGGAATTTTAAAGAGCTTTTAAAATTAATGATATCTGAATTAAAACAACGCCTTTTTATGAGGACATCACTGACTGATTCGCAAGTCAAGGATTGATTTGACTTATAAAACATAAGTAAGTTTTTTTTTTTCTCAAGTTATTTCAAAAGAAAATTCTCAGGAAACTTCAAATCAGACACGGATTAATGCAATTTTGAGGATAGGAGCGGATGGTTGAAATTTATGTCCATTTTATGGAAGTAAAATAGGATCTCTTACATTTTTTATGTAATATTTTTTTTTTTTTAATCCTGAGTGAGGGCTTAATCCGCCAGCTTTCGAATTCAGTAACAAAGATTTTCCATTCCTGTCCGGAGGAAGGGGGGGGGGGCATATGTTTCCGGCTGCACTAACATTTTTGACCACGGTCCGCCACTGCTTTCAACTATATACATTACGAAGTTTCGAATGTTTTAGTTCTCGATTTGTCGCTGTAGTTGATTCGGTTCGGAATCCGTTGAAGAGTACAATTTTTTTTTTTTTTTTTTTTGCGCTACTTTCTTAATTTTGTGATGCATAAATAAGTATAATACATGATGCATGAATGAGTGTAATACATGAAAATATAGTAATTTTTAAAAAATGAGCAGAATTATTTTTTTAATTACTACATTTTTTTTAGAAACCACTGATACATCCAATAAAAACTTCTAAAAAGAATTAAAACCGTCCGCTTACGAGCAAGCTTAAAAAAAAAGGTAAGGCTTTGTGTGTTGGACCCCCTCAAAGAGAAAAACCTGTGTGCGCCACTGTAGAATTGATATTATTAATCATTAAAAGAAAATAATTGTAAGATAACATGTATAACTCAAATAAAATATTTAAAAACGTTATGCACACATGCATAGATTTCATATGTTCTACACAATGCAGACACAATTTTAAGATAGTATTTACTACAAATGTTAAGAAAACCTTCCAAACCTCAAACCCACACAGGATAAAAATATATTATCATATAATGAATTCTTGCATGACATACATTAAAATTTAATATATAATCTAAACACAGTTAAAAATAGTAAAGGTCACTCGTAGAAAACATTTCAAAACAAAAGGCACACTCAGAATCAAAGTATCATCCTTTAATGGATTCTTGCATGACAGACAAACATAAAATTTATTATACAGTTTTAACATATCAAATGTTATTCGAAGAAAACCTTCCAAAACTCAACTCACTCACCCGATCAAAATATTACCATGTAATGAATTCTAAATTATCACATAATACGTTCTTGGATGACATACATTAACATTTAATATACAATTTAAACGCAGTTTTAAAATAGCAAATTCCTTTGGAAGAAAACCTTCCAAAACTCATGGCACTAACACCCCATTTTCTCGATCAAGAAATTAATTTTTTACTTCCTTGTACTTAGTATAAGGAAGTAATGTGATCGCGAAAAATTTCCGGGGGCCAAATTTCGACGAAAAAACTGATTTTGACTACCTCTAAATTTAATTTTAAGAATTTTTTCGATGCATCTCATCGTAAGCTAGCATGCACGATCATATAAACTCGTCTGCAAGTCACATTTTGACCAGCGTCGAGTCAATATTCTGGCCAGTTTTTCCATGCCGTCTGTACATACGTACGTATGTATGTAACTCGCATATCTCAAAAAAAAAAAAAAAAAAAAGTGTGTGCGTGTAATCTTTACGCGCGATTGAAGTAAAACTTCTTTGACGTTGGATTCAGTTACAGCCAGATTCATTTTCTTTGTGGTGTCCATCCCCATGTTCTTAAACCGTTGTTCCGTCTGGAGGTGGGTTAGGTTAGAATCCAGGGAGTGTCCATGTATTATCCTTTAACTGTGTTCTTAAAGCGGTTGCAGCCGGGTTTGTTTCTTTTTGGTGTTCCATACCTGTGTTCTTAAACCGTTGTTCCGTTTGGATATCGGGTTAGCATCCAGGAAGTGTCCGTTTTGAACTATTATTCTTTCACAGTTTTCTTAAAACGTTTTTCCATAGGGTTTGAATCGAGAGAATATCTATGTTGTGGTATTTTTATTTAACTCTGTTCCTAAACTGGTGTTTTCTTCTGTTGGTTGGTAATGATACATCCAATGTATCGAATGCACGTAGGGTCTATTATTGCGTTTTTCTATGGCAGTGTTCTTAAACTTTTGTTTTCCTCTGCTGGTTTTGTTCGAAGTATTACTCTGTTTCCGTGCTCTTAAAATGAAGTTTTCGTCTGCTAGTTTGGCTCGATTGCAGGTTCCATTTCTTCATGTTTTTCTATCACCGTGTTCTTCTTTCTATCACCGTGTTCGTAGTTTTCGCCTGCTGGTTGGGTTCGATCGTAGGCAGCTTCCGCTTTTCTAAAACCATGTGAGCGTTACTTCCGTCAGAAAAAAAAAATCTGAGCTACACCCTAGTCGTGCCTAAAGAAGTTTTACTTCAACTATTGGTCGTAGAATGTTGAGATTTGATATTTAGGAGGATTGTTCTATGATCTAGTTGTGTACCTCCCCTTTTGGTCGCAATCGAATGGATGGTTTATGTACAGGACCGCCCAAAAGATTCGAAATACATTACGCTCTATGGGCCGAAATTCATTAAACTCGCATATCTCAAAAACTATGAGCCGCAGAATGTCGAAACTTCATATTTTGGATAGTTGTAACATCTAGTTGGGCACCTTCCCTTTTGGTTCCATTCGACATGATAGTTTATCTACAGGACCTCCCAAAAGATTCGAAATACATAACGCTCTATGGAGCGAAATTCTTTTAACTCTCATATCTGAAAAACTATTGGTTGTAGAATGTTGAAACTTTATATTTAGGATTGCTGTAACATCTACTTGTGCCGCTCTCCTTTTGCTTCGATTCGACTGTATATTTCATCTACAGGGCTGCTCAAAAGATTCTAAATACATTACGCTCTATCGGCCGAAATTCATTACAGCGTATTTTAGATGTATCAGGCTATTTCAAACGACTCAGATGTGATATATGCTGTTAAGAGTTATAAAATGAATTTCTCCATTAAAAAAGTGTCTATATCATTTATAGTTCTGCTACAGAACACTCAAAAGATTTCCAATACATTACGGTCAATGGCAATTTTAGGGGCATTCATCCATTTCAAGCACAATACCGTCCTACCACATAAGTTAGGTAATGGTCCGACAACGTTCAGGTGCCTCCCTCAAGAACTACGCCCAAAAGTTGCCAAGCTTGGCGACTTTTGGTGTACGTGCGTGCGTATTTAACTCTCAAATCTCAAAAACTATTATGAAATTCCATATATAAGATTGTTGTAACATCTAGTTGTGCATCTCGATTTTTGGTTCCAATCTACTGGAGAGTTTATTGTTGCGGAATTACTCTGCTACTCCTGGGGTTCGTCGTTCTAAAGTCCAGTGGTGTAAAAAGTTCAAGTAAAAAGTCACTTGTCAGGATGGAACACAAACTTTATTTCTTCTAGAACTTCGTAGAACAATCAGCTGCACACAATTCACAAGCACAATCTAGCAGTAACGTGCTTTTAACAATCCGCTTGGATCAGAAGCTCTCACAAATGCTGTATTTCTCACACAAAATAAGTCACTTTTACAGGCAAAAATTCCGTGGAAATATTCAAGGGATATAGTACACTATCCCTTAAGACACAGCAATGAAGAATTTACACACAGCACTTTAAAAACAGCTTCACAAAGCAAGCTAAAACACAGCTTCTATAGCACTATCAGTTCACACAAAACAAGCGTACTCAGAGCTCTTCACACATTGAATGTTCAACTCGCAACTGACTCTTCGGGGCGATGCACGCTTCTTTAAATAGCCGACGCAGGAGGTACAAGAGGTTTCCAGAAAAGTCAATTTCTCGAGGGTTCTACATAAAGCGTGAATTTCGATTACGTCATAGAAGAGAAATGTTAGGTTATTATGCGTTTTTAATGCAGGAAAAACAACTTCCGGGCCCCATTGGGAAAATCGCGCCAAATGACCAAAAAGTCGCCAAGCTTGGCGACTTTTGGCGAAATATCGCCAAATTTGGCGCCAAAAATAAGTCCCCAAATGTGAAGAGATCTAAGCTCTAGGACTAATATTTCTCGAGTTTTCTAGAAATCCCATATATTTGAATGGGAAACCGAAACCTCCGTATCTCCGGTTCTAATTGGCCGATTTTGATGCAACAAAAAGCAAAATTTATCTATTTGAAGCGTAGAATACGAATTTTAAACCATTTTAAGCCCCAGAGCAGCGGGTTGCCCCGAAAATTCGTAACATTGCCCCCTTCCCAAGGACTGCACGTCCCGGGCAGTACAATCCCTAGTTAGGAGGTCACACAAGTACCTACACTGTGTAACACTTAACAAGATCTTAACAACATAATCCAAGCAAGTAATCAATAGCACAATAAGCAGATACACATTAATAAATAAATAATCAACATAATAAATAATTACACTGTAATAAATCATAAACATAATAAACAAATACGCATTAATGAAAACTAATATATTACAAATATGTACACTAAACATGGCGTAAGTAGTGAGTGAAAGAGAGTTGAGGAAAGAGGAAGAGAAGGGAAAGACAGGAAAGAAATGAGAGATGAAAGAAAAGAGGAATTACGCCATAGTGACCATGGTCTGAGCTAATTACAACCGCGGTAGATGGCTAGCCGATCGTAATGTACAACTCTTGGCTTCGAGTTTGGTGACTTACGAATCCGTACGATGACGTCATTCAGCCGATTTAGGACTGTGTAAGGACCGTCCCACGGCGATTGCAACTTGGGAGACAGGCCTTTCCGTCGAGTAGGATTCCATAGCCAAACTTTGTCACCTGCGTTGAACTCGTGTCCCGTAGCCTTCGTGTTGTAGCGAGTCTTCATCTTTTCCGTGTTCAGGTTCATCCGCTCCCGAGCAAAGTGATGTACATCTTCAAACCGAGCCCGAAGGTTTTCCACGTACTCCTCTGGCGATGAAGGCGCATCTGGAGGGCGGCCGAACACTAGATCGGCGGGAAGACGAAGATCTCTGCCGAACAGCATCTGGGAAGGTGTGAAGCCGGTAGTCTCATGGACGGCACTCCTATAGGCCAGCAGGAACAGGGGGAGTTTCTTGTCCCAGTCCTCTTGATTCCTAGATACCAGGAGCGAGAGGTTGTTCAAAATTGTACGATTGAACCTCTCCACCATGCCGTCGGATTGTGGGTGTAAAGGCGTAGTCTGGGTTTTGTCCATTCCGAGAAGTTGGCATAGTCCTTTAAAGACTGCAGAGGTAAAGTTCGTTCCTTGGTCGGAATGAAGTTGCAGAGGGGTTCCATATCTGGAAATCCATTCTTGCACCAGTACCTCTGCTACGGTCGTAGCTTCTTGATCGGGAATAGGAAACACTTCGGGCCATTTAGAAAAGTAGTCAATGACAACTAGGATGTATTTGTTGCCATCCGAAGTTCGCGGAAGAGGTCCCAGGATGTCGAGGGCAATCCTCTCAAAAGGCGCTCCTACATTATAACGATGTAGTCTTCCACGGCTTCGTTTCTTCGGGCCTTTACGGGCGGAACAGGCGTCACAAGCTTGACACCACTTTTCGACGTCGCCTCGAGCCCTAACCCAGTAGAAGCGCTCGCGAACTTTCTGCAGGGTCTTCATTAAGCCAAAATGGCCCCCAGTTAAGCCATTATGAAGTTCTTCTAGAACCTTCGGAATCCTCGAACGAGGGAGTACTAACTGCCATCGGAGCATCTTGCCGTCGTCCGACTCCCATTTACGATACAGGACTCCATTCCTCAGGCGAAGCGAATCCCATAAAGCCCAGTACTGTTTTGTTGCCGGACTGTAAGATGATATTTCTTGCCAAGTGGGCTTAGCGCTGGATTTTTCCATAAATTCCACAATAGGCTTGATGTCGCTGTCTGTTAATTGGTCCGCCCGAACATTTTCGTCACTCCAGGGATCTTGGGATGGTGTCGATGATGTAACTTGGCGGACAAGGGGATGTTTCAGATGGTAATTTTTCTCTGCCCTGGAGCAATAGCAACAACTGTCTATGCAGGGCCTTCTCGACAAAGCATCTGCATTTCCATGAGATGACACTTTCCGATGACGTATCTCGATGTCATATTCTTGTAATCGCTGTATCCACCTGGCTATTTGGCCCTCTGGATTCTTGAAATTTAGAAGCCAGGTTAAAGAGGCATGGTCCATTCGGAGCAGGAACTTTCGGCCGTACAGGTAATGATGGAAGTGCTCCACGGCCTTAATGATAGCAAGAAGTTCCTTTCTCGTAACACAATAGTTACGTTCTGCCTTTGAGAGGCACTTGCTCCAGTAATTAATGACGTGTTCTTGTCCATCTATCTCCTGGGACAAAACTGCCCCAACACTCTCCTTACTTGCGTCTGTGTCCAGGATAAATGGCTTGTCAGGGTGAGGATACGACAGGATCGGCGAAGATGTTAAAGCCGTCTTCAGTTCGTTGAATGCGTCCTCACATTCCTCAGTCCATAGAAATTTCTCTCCAGTCTCGGTCAATTTGTGAAGGGGTCTTGCAATTTGAGAAAAGCCCTTCACGAATTTTCGATAGTAAGTACACAGACCGAGAAAACTTCTTAAGTCATGGATATTCTCGGGACGACTCCAGTTCTGGACTGCGGACGTCTTTTCGGGATCGGTTCGGACTCCGTGGGCGGATATTATGTGCCCGAGGTAACGTACTTCCCGACGGAACAAATTGCACTTCGATGGACTCAGTTTCAAGTTCGCCTCCTTTAATTTCTGCAGCACCTTTCGGATGTTCTCAAGATGCTCTTCGAAAGTCCTTCCGACGATGATGATATCGTCCAAATAAACGAGTCATGCTTCGTAGGAAAGTCCTCTCAACACTGTCTCCATTAGTCGCTCGAATGTAGCAGGTGCGTTGCAGAGTCCAAAAGGCATAACTTTGAACTGCCATAATCCTTGTCCCGTGGTGAACGCAGTCTTTTCACGGTCGTCGGGATGAATTTCCACTTGCCAGTAACCACTTTTCAGATCCAGAGTGGAAAACCATTCGTTTCCCGATAAAGTGTCCAAAGTGTCGTCTATCCTGGGAAGAGGGTAGCTGTCTTTCTTGGTAATGTCATTCAGGCGTCTGTAGTCAACACAGAACCGGGTGGAACCATCCTTCTTCCGGACCAAAACAATCGGCGAGGCCCACGGACTAGTCGATGGCTCGATGACGTCATCACGCTGCATCTCCTCTAAAAGTCTGCTCACCTCTTCTTGCTTAGCAAACGGCAGCCGCCTAGGATGTTGCTTGATGGGAGAATGGCTGCCTGTATCTATCCTATGTTGAGTTAAGCTCGTACGGCCAAAGTCACCCGAAGTACGGGAGAAGAGGTCTTCGGCTATTACTTTCTCCGCAGCGCTTCTCTGTTCTGCCGTTAACTCCACGTCTTGTATTAATACCTTCGTCAGGCACTCGGAAGATTTAGCTGTCGTTTGGCTGATGTTCTTATTAATGCAGGTAACAGGAGTGCATGTCGCCAACACTTCATTTTTCTTTATCACCTTTGACTTCTCCGTCACATTTACTACTCTAACTGGAATTTCTGTTCTCGACAAGTCCACAAGTGTTGCTCCCACAAGTGCTCCTCTGACGGAATCACTATTGTTTGTGTGTTCGATTAATCCAAAACGGAATTTATTGCTTTCTTTTACTGTTCCAGAAATTATGGAATCAGTTCTGGGAGGTAGAGTGATATCAGTCTGGGCTATTATTTGCTGAACAGGCAAAACAGTTTCATTTCTAATATCGAACGCAGCTATTTCTTCTGAGTCTGAACGAAGCTCATTATTCTTAAAGTCCAAATTAAATTTGTGTGATTTTAAAAAGTCCAGTCCGAGAATAAAAGAGTCTGTAATATTGGCGACATATACCACATGGTCGTATCTGGCATTCCCAAACGTGATTTCTACTTGCGCTTTTCCGCCCACTTCGATCTTGTCACCTGTCACAGTCTGGAGGGTCAGCGAGGACGGAGTCCAGATAATCTTCAAATTTAATTTCTTGGCCAGATCCGTCCTTATGATGGTTACGTTCGCTCCAGTATCAATCACCATGTGGCATGGGGAACCATTAACGTATCCCTGTACGAAGAGTCCATTACTGCCACCATTCACTGATGAAATCTGCAAGAGTTTTAGGTGGGGCTTTTGACTATATGGCAACCTCCGCCCCGCGAGATGGCCACCTCCTAGTTTCCCTCTTTCATGTTCTTAGATTTCTCTTGCTGGTCATAAGACTTTCGACCACAATGCTTTTGTACATGGCCTTCATCGCCACACTTCCAGCATTTCACTTTCTTTCGGCCATCTCTCGTTCTATCGGATCTTAATTTTCGTTCTATGAGATCTTCAATTCTCTTCAACCTGTTCTCGACGCTCTCTGTGTCTTTGTCAGCTGCCTCTTGGACCGTGACAGCTCTAACAGCATGCCGATCTTTCCTGACGGCCCGCTGAGCCGCTTCTAGCTTCATTGCGAAGACGAGAGCAGATTTCAAATCCTGATAATCTTCCAACATAAGTGACTTTTGGGTTTCTGGATCACGGATGGCTTCAATAAAATGACGCACCGCCATTTCTTCTCGGACATTATCAAGGTGGTCCATGTAAGCTAGATGACAAAGCCTATCTATGTCCGAAGCCAGCTCTTGAAGGGTCTCGCCAGATCTCTGCATCCTTGACTTAAGTTGGATTCTACTATATTCTTTCTGGCACTTCTCTCCGAATTTCATCTCCAAGGCACTGGCAAGGGCGTCAAAATCTCCTATCTTCGTCGCTCCGATAGTTTGCAATACATTAATTGCATCTCCGCTAAGGGAAGCGGCCAGTTGATTAGCTTTCTCGGACTCGCTCCAACCATTGGCTCTGGCGACGATTGAAAATTGGGTCTTGTAAGCCTCCCAGGGAGTCTTTCCGTCATTAGGCGTTAGTTTCACTGCTGGGTGGCGTGACGACAACCTGATGTTTTCTGGTACCTTTCCCAGCTTTACTAAACTGTCCAGTTTTTCTTCTAGCTTGTGATCGATCTTTTCCTCAATCCTTTCCTCGCATCTCGCTTGACTTTCTTCCAGGAGTGATACTCTTTTCTCTACTTCCTCTAACCCGGTTTTCATCTCTTCGTGAGCGGTTTTTAACTCATCTAATCCGGTTTCTATTTTTCTTTGTCCATCTTCCACTTTCTTCTCTAGTCCGACCAATCCGGCTTCAATTTTCTTTTCTAAATCGGTCTGTCCGGCTTCAATTTTCTTCTCTAAATCCGCCTTCATCTGTTCTTGTGCGGCTTTCATCTCGTCTTGTCCGGCTTTCATCTGTTTTTGTGCGGCTTTCATCTCGTCTTGTCCGGCTTTCATCTGTTCTTGTGCGGCTTTCATCTCGTCTTGTCCGGCTTTCATCTCGTCTTGTCCGGCTTTCATTTCTTGCATCATATTCATGAGCTTTTGAAGTTGTTCTTCCATTTTTTTGTCTAGTCAAAACCATAAACTGGAAAATTAAAGTCTTTCTTTAGAACCCCGATTCTGACACCAAATGTTGCGGAATTACTCTGCTACTCCTGGGGTTCGTCGTTCTAAAGTCCAGTGGTGTAAAAAGTTCAAGTAAAAAGTCACTTGTCAGGATGGAACACAAACTTTATTTCTTCTAGAACTTCGTAGAACAATCAGCTGCACACAATTCACAAGCACAATCTAGCAGTAACGTGCTTTTAACAATCCGCTTGGATCAGAAGCTCTCACAAATGCTGTATTTCTCACACAAAATAAGTCACTTTTACAGGCAAAAATTCCGTGGAAATATTCAAGGGATATAGTACACTATCCCTTAAGACACAGCAATGAAGAATTTACACACAGCACTTTAAAAACAGCTTCACAAAGCAAGCTAAAACACAGCTTCTATAGCACTATCAGTTCACACAAAACAAGCGTACTCAGAGCTCTTCACACATAGAATGTTCAACTCGCAACTGACTCTTCGGGGCGATGCACGCTTCTTTAAATAGCCGACGCAGGAGGTACAAGAGGTTTCCAGAAAAGTCAATTTCTCGAGGGTTCTACATAAAGCGTGAATTTCGATTACGTCATAGAAGAGAAATGTTAGGTTAATATGCGTTTTTAATGCAGGAAAAACAACTTCCGGGCCCCATTGGGAAAATCGCGCCAAATGACCAAAAAGTCGCCAAGCTTGGCGACTTTTGGCGAAATATCGCCAAATTTGGCGCCAAAAATAAGTCCCCAAATGTGAAGAGATCTAAGCTCTAGGACTAATACTTCTCGAGTTTTCTAGAAATCCCATATATTTGAATGGCAAACCGAAACCTCCGTATCTCCGGTTCTAATTGGCCGATTTTGATGCAACAAAAAGCAAAATTTATCTATTTGAAGCGTAGAATACGAATTTTAAACCATTTTAAGCCCCAGAGCAGCGGGTTGCCCCGAAAATTCGTAACATTATTTATAGGACTACCGAAAAGAATTTCATTACTTTAATATCTATGGACATCCTCAATATAATACAACTGTAGACAGTCATTGTTTGGACCATGCCCAAAATCTCGCCGTCTGTGTTCGACCTACGCGAATTTTGCCGAAATATCGCCAAATTTGGTGATAGTTAGTCATTTGGTCCATGCCCAAAGTATCGCTATTTTTCATAGTTCTTGGCGAGTTTGGGCGAAATATCGGCAAACTTGGCGATAATCTGTCATTGTTTGGTCCATGCTTTAATCTCGCCATATGTCGTCGACATTGACAAGTTTCGCCGAAATATCGCCAAATTTGGCGCCAAAATCTATTTCGTATTTTGTATAACTCTAAAACTTTAACCCGTAGAATTTTGAACTTTGGTATTTAGAACTATTGTAATATCTAACTGTTTTCAATATCTTTTTTGACAGCAATCGACTGGGAATTTATTTACAGGGTGAGCCAAATGACTTTAAATACATTAAGGTGTATAGATGCATTCAATTCATTGAAAGTCTGTGGTCAATGGCTACTTTAGCTATCCCCAAAATCTAGCAAACTATCTCAAGCTTGTCGGCTTTTGGTGAAATATCGCCAAATAAAGTGTCAGAAGGAAATCTTTCGAACTGAACTCAGCTTGGCGATATCGAAATATTTGGCTAGAAATCGCTAAACCTTTACTATTACTGATATTTTATCTCTTTCAAACAAATAAGTTTAGAGGAAGTGCGTCGAAAATATTTTTGATTTAATAGACGTGCAAGGAAGTCATATGTTGTACACATCAAATTTTTTTTTAAATACATTTATTCAAAATCATCTGGGGAAAAAAAAATAAAGTACTAAATATGCAATAATAAAGCAACTTAATTTTTTTATAAATACTAGGGGCCAAGGCCCCCAGACTCGCTACGCTCGCTTTTCGTATGAGGCATTCGTCCCCTAAAAAGGCTTGTTCGTAAAAAAGACATAATTTCAACAGACAAAACCCGAAGATTGGATCAGATAGAATGTTACTGAGCTACACATTGCTTGGTTCTTGCAGGTTCATTGGTACATAAAAATTTAAACTTCACACTACAGTAGATCCCCTCCCCCTCATAACACGGAAGATATTTTGTTATGGGAATCCGTGTTGTACGGGTCCTGAGCTATACTCCACCTGGAGTGCGGACTCCGCTTATAATCGCTGGAAAAATTATTTGCACTCCTCAGAAACACAATGATATTTAATGCTGCCATTAAAAAGTTATATTAATAAGGATCTAAAGCATAATAAAATTAGAACATCTGTTTCAGCTGTATTTTTAATAATGTAAAATCTATTGGACACCTTGCGAATTTGCCACCCATGGCTATTTTTCATTATTTGGCGACTTGCGTACACTCTCCAAAAAAAGTATTCGAGCAAGAGAGAAATTTCCTATGTTGGTTTCGTATATTAAAAATTATTTATCATAGAATATGAATTAGGCTATGTATAAATATGAATTACCATATTTTTGTCAGGTTGTGCGTTTTTCTAAAACTCAATTATTAATCGAAAAATCTAAAATAGGAAATTTCTCTCTTGCTCGAATACTTTTTTTGGAGGGTGTACATGTAAAGTTAATAAAAGCTACGGAACAGGTAGGATAGCTTACCACCAATGGTGACTTTACATTATTTGGCGATTTACACATGCTCACAACCTATAATTACTGTTCATTTAAGGTTACCGGAAAACCGTTATCCATATTTTCATTTACATAATCGTTTGCAGATTGGCGTACTTAGCACCACGAATTATACCATCTCGTCGCGCTAGCAAATATCCAAAGTGTACTATAACTGCTATAATGGCATAGTTAACGCCGCCCAATATTTCTACTGGTAGCAAATAATCCAGCTGGACCGAACCGGCTTTAAAATAATCTGCATTTTAATTATTTTTCATATTCAAGATATTAGTTATTCTGTTTTGGAAAAACGGATAATCGCTAATTCTAAACTCCTGTTGTCTAAGCGAACTTACTATTTGAAAATTGTCAACTTTGTGTAACACATTTTGAGTTACTTATTTCATGTAGTTTTTATTTTGGAGTAAAATGGGTGTATTTCTACTTCATGTTTGACAATTTCATGTGATACTACATACTTGGAAATGCTTTGTTGCAAAGGAATGAATGATTTTATATCAAATCTGGCAATCATTCTGTTTATTTTTTCAGTTTTTTATTAATATCTTCTAAAATAATTCGATTTTCAAAATTTAAGTCAGCTCATCAGGTTCCTCGGAATTTTTCGAATCTGTGAGTACCTTAGTCGAAACTTAAATCCCCACGGTTTAGGAGGAGATAGGCCAACAAGAGAGATACCCAAATTAAATTTCATGCTGTTCTGGAAACTCGCTGAATCTTTTCGCAATCGAAAGATTTCGTTTTGTGTACACAGCTATTCTCATGTCCATGCAAACGATTTATTTGTGAAAAAAAAAAAATGATAATAAACTGTGTAATCTGGAAAATCCTTTGTAAACGAATTTGAATCCCTATTGTATGACGTCATATTCACTTGAAAAGGGTAATTCTGTCACGCAAATGATTTACTTTTTTGACTCTCGGAAATAAAATGGTGCTGAAATCGCTTAAAAAGGAGGGAACGGGTGGATTTTACGATTTTTAAAGAAGCACAGATTGTTTTCTATATTTTTATACATGATCATGTAAATTTTCAAGTGGATCGTGCAAACGGTGAAGAAGTTATTAGGCTTTTTGTGTTAACTTTGTAAATTTCACGCGATTCTAGATACTTGGAAACGTTTTGTAGCAAAGGAATGAACTGATTTTATGCCAAATCTGGCAACCATTCTGTTTATTTTTTCAGTTTTTTATTAATATCTTCTAAAATAATTCGATTTTCGAAATTTAAGTCAGCTTAGCAGGTTCCTCGGAATTTTTCGAATCTGTGGGCACCTTAGTCGAAACTCAAATCCCCACGGTCTAGGAGGAGATAGGTCCACAAGCTATTGACAGCGCCAGCGGCCTTTACTTTTTTTTAGAATAGAGAGATACATTTATTCAAAATTATCTGAAAAGCAAAACAAAAAGAAAGTACTAAATATTTAATAATACAGATGACTATATACAAAATTTACGTTTCTGTTTTCTATTAACTAAATCAGCCATATCAGTAGAAACAAGGAGAAAAAGTATAGTAAGATAAACGAAGTAATGAAAAGGTGTACTATGAAGAACGAGCATTTCAATTGCACATATAGGGGTGCTACATTATCGGAATCTCATTCTAGGAGTCACCTGGACCAATCATATCACTCAGACTCCAGCGCTGTTAAGGAAAAGTACAATGCATTCCTCTTTTTCTCTCCTGGTATGGAAATCGGTGACGTCATTGTGTTATGGAATGCAGGATGAGAACAACTCGCTTTCAAAAGGGCATTTTTTACTTCGGATAAAAATTTAAAAATTATGGCATAATGTGTCGGCCGTGTGTTACGGCCATGCATAAGCGTCACCTCCGATATAGAAGGCCTCCACACCGATTCAAAATGGCCGACTCCGTAGTTCAGTGCTCTGCGTCCATTTGAATGAGTTTTGACCGAAACAGCGCCCAACCTTTTCTTTTTGAACAGTAAATAAAATATCCATTCACATAAAACTGCCTTTATGAGAATGGAAAAATTTTTCATAAGAACTTACCACTTTAATTTGAAAAAAAAAATATCCATTTCATAAATTTATTACATCAAATTCAACGTCTTTTCATGGGGATTTATTTAATAGTATTCTTATGTAGCAGTGAAATCACATTTAGATTAAATTGAATTGTTATATATTGGAAAAGTCCTCTGAAGCATATTAAGTTTGTGGTTTAAACTATTAAAAGTATTACTTTTTTATAGAATATACTTAATCCATAAAAATCAATGCTTGATTAGTAAAATTTCAGCTTTTTTGCAAAAGGGAAAGATGTTTTCTTAAACACTTTTTTTAATTGAGTAGCAGTTTAAGTAGTCAAAATGCAAATTTCTACTGTATTTGGGTAGAAAAAAAATACTCTTTTCGGCATAAATACAATACTCATTTCAAGATTTTTACCAATCTAATAAAAATGTATGTAAAATTGGGTATTTACGTATAATCCCGGCGGCGGTCCGCCAAGATAAATGCCGGACACATGAAATTATAGATAGGTTGCTATTTTTATGAGCCTAGAAAGCATTAGAACAACGGAAGTGCTAGAGTTTTATTGGCATTTGGCGACAAAATTCCTTGTATCTAAGTGCTCTATATCTCTTGAATCATGTAATATAATCGAATAAATTGATATACACCATAAATAGCTCTTTTTAGCGCATTGTGAGTAACATGTAAAAATATTTTTATGTGTTGTTAGCCTCTTCAATTTTAGATATAAAAGAAATCCCCATTGGAAATACCACGTAAAAAATTTACATTTGGCTCATTATCTCGAAGCGATTTTTTCAAAATTCGAATTATAAATAACTCAATAGCACATGAGCAATATTAAAAGCAAGATTACATATTATTTAAGTACAGACAATATTCATGCATCATGGCAACCAATCATGTCAAGTTTTAACACATAATTCTATTAAATAATTTAATTATGCCATTGAAATTCGCGTAACTTGGCGACTATTGTCATAATACAATTGACAATAATAGAAATAACGATTAAAAAAATTTTTGCGTATTTGAACAAAACTTTGAACATTCATAACTTAGTTATTTTTTCTGATTTTACAATAAATTTGGTATCAAATTGTTGGTAAAGGAAAGATCTTTAAAATGATATATGAGTCATAACTCCCACTTACCTTCTCCCTGTAGAAATTAGCTTCTGAACGAAGAGCTTATAACTGCAAGACAACTCTAGACACAGAGAGTATATTCACGAGCACGTCAAAACTAGATGTAAACATGTGAATAAAGCAACGGAGTTTGGACTACGGAATGCGCCATCGTGTCAATTTCTGTATTCGGTGCGTAGGCCTTCTATATCGGAGGTGACGGTATAAGTCGACCCTCCCTCCCCCCCCCCCCACTTCAAAGCCTTTTTTTGAAGTAAAACTTCTTTAGGCACAACTAGGGAGTAACTCAGATTTATTTTCTGACGGAAGTAACGTTCAGTAAAGGATATGACGTATCTTTTCCCCCCTTGCTTCTTCATTCCGCCATGACTGCAAAAACATTGCAATGTCAAGGACAAAAAGCCTGATAATTTCTACACCGTTTGTACGATCCCCTTGAAAATTTCCATAATCATGTATAAAAATATAGAAAACAATCTGCGCTACTTTAAAAATCTGAAAATCCACCCGTTCCCTCATTTTTAAGCGATTTTTCGCTATTTTCAGCAACATTTCATATCCGAGAGTCAAAAAAGTTAATCATTTGCGTGACAAAATTAGCTATTGCAAGTGATTTTTACATCATATTGACGTCACACTTAACAAGCTTTTTCCAGATTTATAAGTTTAATTATTTGCGGAACAGCTCTCGGGCGTTCGTTCCTGAGAACGTCGACTGTGCTCCCTGCGCGTCGACATTACTCCCTACCTGTTTTGAAGCAAGATCTTGTCTGATGACCCTGTTCAGTGGATAAGTGGACCGGCTCTTGTCAGAGCCACTGTGTGAAGTCTTTCGCTGAACAGGCGGCGATCCTGCTGACTGTCTCTCACTGTTGTTACAGGCGGCGACCCAACCCGTCACCTCCGATAAACAAGGCCTACGCACCGAATACAGAAAGTGGCACTATGGTGCATTCCGTTGCTTTACTCACATGTTTTCAATGGCATTAATACAATATTTAATGGAATTATGAGTAAAAACTTGACATGATTGGTTGCCATGATACATAAATATTGTTTGTCTGTACTTAAATAATATGTAATCTTTTAATATTGCTCATGTGTTTTTGAGTTATTTATAATAATGAGCCAAATGTAAATTTTTAAACAGAATAATACTTCGAGCAAAAACAGCAGAGGAAAACAAAGGTTTAAGAACACTGCCATAGAAAAACGCAATAATAGACCTTACGTGCATTCGATACCAACCGACAGAAGAAAACACCAGTTTAGGAACACAGTTAAAGAAAAATACCACAACAAAGACATTCTCTCGATTCAAACCCTACGGGAAAACATTTTAAGAAAACAGTGAAAGAATAATAGTTCAACACGGACACTTCCTGGATGCTAACCCGATATCCAGACGGAACAACGGTTTAAGAACACGGGTATGTAACACCACAAAGAAACAAACACTGGCTGCAAAGGGTTTAAGATCAAAATAAAAGAATAACAAATGGACACTCCGTGGATTCTAACCCAACCTCAAGACGGAGCAACGGTTTAACACGGGGATGGAACACCACAAAGAAACGGACCCTGGCTGCAATCATTCCCAAACAATAGATAGAACCTGCAGTTTAAAAACACGGATACAGATAAATAATTCGAAACCTACCAGCAGACGAAATCAACGCTTAAGAATACTGTGATAGAAAAAACACTAAAAAAAAATTTACACTACCTGCATTCGAACCCAACAATCAGAGGAAAACATCAGTTAAAGAACAGAGTTAAAGTATAATACTAGACTATGGACATTCCTCCCATTCAAACCCAAACTCCCGACGGAACAATGGTATAAGAAAACAGTTAAAGAATAATACTACAACATGGACACTTCCTGGATTCTAAATAATTATCATGAATTACCGGTGATTCTTACTTATTCAAAGAAGTTTTACTTCAATCGCGCGTAAAGATTACACGCACACACTTTTTTTTTTTGTCTAAAATTTCTGGACTTATGCACGGGTAAATACGGTATTTTGATTAGGTTTTATGGGTATTTTAATATTTTGCTTAGCAGCTTCATTTGTTATTTTTAGAGCGGCTGTCCTGCAGTAAGGAATGGCGTTGGTAAATTTCGGTCTCGGGTTTTGATAGTTGTTAATTTGTTCAAGTTACTTGATTCTCTTTTTGAAAAGGTTTTTGACGATGGATTTTGGGCAACCTGCGTTTTTACATTGGGTTTTAATAAATTGTAGTTCTTCATTGAGGAGGTTTTCGTCTGAGCATACTGTAATGGCTCGATTGCCATATGAGTGTGTATGACGGCTATTTTGAATTTGTATGGAGTTTTTGAATTAAAATGTACTATTTCATTATTATTGGTGGCTTTTCTGAAAACGGTAGTATGGATATTATTCTTCATATCTCTGATGATTTTAACATCCAGGTAATTTATAGTGGCATTTTCTTCTATTTCCATGGAGAATTGAATGTTTTTGTCTATTGTATTGATTTCTCTGAGGATATTTTCGGTGTCATTTCTGTTAACTATTGCAAAAACTTCGTCGACATAGCGAAACCATGTGTTTATGTGGTTGGATAGGTTATCGAATATGACCCTCTCCACTAGCCTCATTTTCCAATTTGCAATGACACCTGAGATCGGCGACCCCATAGGTACGGCTTTCTTTTGTTTGTAGAATTTATGATTAAATTGAAAATATGCTTATTGATTATTGCATTCCTTTCTTGAATATATATAGAGGGGTGAAGGTTAGTGACGTCAAATTTAACGAAACATCCCTGGGTGTTTATTGTTATGTCTTTAAGGCGTTGAATAAAGTCTTCTGTTGAGGATAGAATATTGTCATTGTGAGGTAGGAGTTCTTGCAGGATGGGTTTTAGATACTTCTCAAGGTCATAAGTTGGTCCTTCACATTTACTTACTATGGGTCTTAAAGAGGGAGGGGTTTTATGGTCTTTGTATTTAGCAAAAATTCTTGGGGCTATGGGGGCAAAATTAGTTAAAGTGGGCTGTTTATTAGCAGGCCAGTTTCCAATATTAATTAATTCTTTATTGAAAATTTTTCCGGTCGGATCTTTTGGTAATTCTTCTATTTGCAGTTTATTGATAGTTTCTTCCATTTGGGTAATATAATCAGTTTTATTCATAATTACTATTTTACCGGTTTTGTCAGAGCTCAAACATGTTATATTATTATTTTTCTTTAAAGCATTTGTACATCGCCGATCGGCGTAATCGCGGGAAGGAGTTTCGAGTTTATTATTATGTTCCTATTGGGCCATGATTCTTAAGTAGTTTTGTCAGGTTTTGTCTGGTAGACAAATGTTTCCAAAAACATACTCTCAGATTACATATTGAAGTCAGTTATAATAGAGCCTAAAAATTATGATTGAACTTTTATTAATGCTGACTTAATCGAATATCTGATGAATAGAGAACATATCACCATAGCTACGGTAAAATAATTTGCTAAGGGACAATGAAATCAATGACTATCCAATAGAGTTTTTGAATTCTTTGACTATGAGAGATTTGGGTTTTTTTTCGGTTAGCCGGTAGTAAGTGAAAGATTGAGAAATAATTCGATCGCCGCCAAATGATTACAAACCTAAAGCGATTTCCACTACATAGTTGTGTATCCCTTTTTATATTTTGAAAGTTTAATTTAATTTCGTATTTTAATTTAATTCCACATGATGTAACCAATAAGCATACACATTTCTTTTTAGTATATCGATATTTTTGTATCCATTGAATTCTATATATAAATACTATTTTGTATACGGATTAAAATTTCCGGTTTTGTTTTGGGGAATGAAAATGTTTCAGAAGTAGTCTTTAAACGTTTCCCAGGAAAAACATTTGGCGGGATTTGCGCTTGGCTAACCGAAAAATACCGTAGTTTAGCACCACATACATTAGTATTGAAATACTAATGTATGTGGTTAACTCTGATTAGTGTAACGAAGTTAATTGCATCGTTACACTAATCAGAGACTTAAATACTTAAATACATTAAAATAAATAAAAACTTTGTGAAAAAACAAAGTTTTTATTTATTTTATCATTTAATAACAGTATTTTTAGTGTGTTTTTTTTTCGTAAAGGAATCATTAGTCAATGGAACGAGAGTGCGCATCAAGTTTATATGTTGTAATGCTATTGATTGCCCCAATTCCCCATGAAGTTTGAACTGGAACCGCAGGCAATAATTTTAATTTCACTTATAAAATATTTTGGTACTATTTTGCCATATCCTTTCAAAAAAATCAATTTCCAAATATACCTGCATTTGCAATGACAGTAAATAAATTTCAAGGGCAATCATTCAAAAGAGTGCAAATTTGTTGAGGTAGCAAGTTTTTGTACATTGTCAGTAGTACGTATCAGGAAGTAGAGTACAATCATTCGATGGTTTAAGATTTTATAACTCCGAACATAATGAGTCTTTAGCAGAGGACGGCTCCATGCTGAATTTTCGGAGGGGGCAACTAGATTTTTTAGATTAGCCTAAATTTTTCAAAACGCAAACTGAATGTGTGAAATAGTACGGGAACGTGTGAAATCCAAGGTCGGTAGAGGGAGATGACTCCTATGACCCACTCGCTGGAGCTGCCTTTGCATTTAGCAAAATATGATAGACTTTTTACAAAAACACCGTTTTCACAGAAAAGTGTGGTGGTTGTAAAGTGAAATATTGTACAAAAGTGGTCACTATAGACAGATGGTCTCTTATAAATACTATTTTGTATACTACAAGGCGGTCACTTAAGTAGCTTCCACTGTATATGGAATCTTGAGACTACTCTTTGACAGAAGAACTTCATTCGCGCTCAAATTAAAACATTCAATGCTCTCTGGTCGAATTTCGACCACTGGCAGACAACTAGTACATATAATTCACTGTTAAACATAAACAGTCTTTGCGCGCGTCTTGGATTCTGTACTAATGTGTACCTGATGTGGGATACCTTAAGCTGCTTTCACACGACAGCTCTATGCACTGCAAAATGCATGTACTGCACTTTCGCGCTGCATTTTGCCCATCAAAAGCAATATATAGGGGTTGTTTTGCAGTACGAAAATACCGCCTAGACGAAAGGCGCAGAGTTGCAAACTTGGCGACGTTATCGCTCTTTCTGTGACAAATACCGACTATTACTGGCTATTTTTTCGACGAAGCAAAATTAAATTCGTGATTTCCGCACGTGTGGATTTTATATATGCGTGTCTGCATTCTCAAGTAAAAGAATGAACGATTTGGAGCAACAAAGACTCTGTCTTTCCATAATTGCGGTAACTGATTTCATTAATAAAATCGGCTTCGATTTCTGTCGTCCACATTGCCGACGCGAAGGCAGCCATCTTGAATTAAGGCATGGATATTTCTTGGGCTGATTTCGCATTGCATGCCTTACTTTTTCAAACAGTGCTGAAAAAAGTCAGGCTACAAGAAAAACTCTATCACACGATGTTTTCGTCCGACTGAAGGGCAAAATTGCAATGCGAAAGCGTAGTGCATTGCATTTGCAGTGTGTAGAACTCTCGTGTGATAGCACCTTTATGATAGATGTGCACACAGATGTACCTCAAAATACACATAGACCGGACACCCCTATGATTTCTCTGTGACTAAAGTGATCGGAGGCAGTGGGAGAGGGCTGAGAGCTACCAGATAGTCCCGAAGATGGTTTACAAGTTCATGAACAAAAGATCGGTACTCTTTCGCTTTGGAGAAAGGGGAAAGCGCAGCGACCCCCCCCCCCGAAGGAAGAGGGGTGAATTCGCCAATCGTCATCTTTGGGAACCGCTGACCGCTACTCCTACAGCTTCCGATGATTTTAGTCACAGCGAAAGCATAGGGGGTTGTCTAGTCTCTGTGTATTTTGAGGTCTGTGGATGTACATAGTGAGGGGATGAGGGAGTGTAACATAGACATCAAGTGACTAGGAATCCCAAGTAGCTATCTTCTGTATCATTGTGGAAGGTTCTTTTGTTCCGCCATTTGGATTTTCAGGGGTAGTTTGAAAGAATACTATTACTATAGCTAATTTTCCTTACCTGGTTTTTGGACATTTACTGTTTATACAAAAGTACACCCGTTTTTAATGTTTAGGAATTTTGGAAGAATTTCTTGGAAGTACTGTAGTCCTTTCTCAGCAGGTTTCAAAATCTTAGCTCGTTGAAATTGCTTCCGCCGCTTGGTCGTTCTTTTCAGGTGAAGCGCTAGCGTGATTCATTTGTTCTCTATTTAGCTCCGTTCGTGTGTAGAATTTAATTTAAATGCAAATATTATGGCCTCAAGAAAGCGGTCATTGAATCGTAATATAGGTGATTATTTTATGAAAATTCCGAAAAATGATAATTTGTCTAGTGAGAGTGAAAGCGCAAATCATCAGAAAGAAATCATAAATTCACAGCCCCAGAAGAAGCTATTTCAAGGAGAACATCACTAACAGGCAGTTTGTAAAGAGGTGCATTATTAGAAAGAATACAATGATATCACTATGGAAAAAAGAGGTATGATTTAAATTAATTTTTTCAGACATTGTTTTTTCTATGAAGTGTAAGTCCTAGCAGGTTCGAGTATTTTATTTTATCGGAAATTCGCACCACTGGCGTAGCCAGGGGGGGGGCCCACCGGGCCCGTGCCCCCCCCCCCCGAAATTTTTTCAGTTGTTATATATATATTGCAATTTGTAAAAATGGACCGTCTCAGAATCCCTGTTGTGTGATATTTGTCTAATCTTTCTGATAAACGTTTTCTAGATCCTTTCACATTGAGAACGAAGAAAAAAACAAGTCAATAAAAAGGTTAAAAAGTGCCTTTAATCACTAACCCGAGGTGACTTTCGATACGCCTACACACCAGAAAAATATACATCTGGGCAATATCCTACTCCCGGGATACTAAAAATTTCCCTCACCCTATAACCTCAGCTCGTTACCATTGTACCCCGTGAAGTAAGTATCCCCAAGTGTTATCAGCTTTCATGGCTACCTGTGGTATTTTTAAACTATGGTGTATACAAAAATAATTCTTTCTACTAAGGATAAAATTTCAAGGAGGGGCACAAGCTGACCCTTTCCCCACCATTCCCAAGGTCCAGATGCTCGTGTTTTTGAATAGTGTGCTGTTCTGTCCAGTTGGTGGGTTCGAATAGAGATTGTGGCCTCAAGAAAGTGCCCGTTGAGTAGGAGAAATTTTAAATAAAATTCCAAAAATTATACATAGTTTGCCTGCTAACAATGAAGACTCAAATCTACAGGAAGCGGAAAAAGCCATAGATGAACAGATATTTCCAGAAAACTTCAGAAAGCACATCAGGAAAATAAACTAAAGTAAATACTCAATATTTCATTGTGTGTTTTTAAATGATAATATAAACGATGACATAATACATGCGACATAATATCTTCTTAAGTATGTTGAAAAATTTGTATTATCATATATTTTCATTAATATGTAATTTAAGAAATGTTTCCTTTATACCCACCCTTTCAACTGACAAGAGGGTAAATCTGTAATTTGTTTTTCTGTTCTAAAGTTTTATAAAACTTTATAAATACTATTTTCTATGCTCTGGTAAAGAATAAATGAATATTTGAAATATCTAGGGATGCACATGATATCCGTCTGATTTATCAATATCCGAAGTATCATCGGATATCCGAATCACAATCACCGGATATCCGACTTCTCTTTCGGATATCCGGCTCACGACTAAATATAAGGTCTATCTACAGTCCACTAAGTCTGTATTTTTTAAATAAAAATACTCTCAGTAACTTTTTCTTCTTAATATTTTTACTACTCACAGTTTAAAAAAAAAAATTAAATATTCTTAAGTGCTTTCCTTTGTAATTTAAAACCGCAACCAATGAGAACAGCAGTTTTGCTTTGAAATTAATCTGAAAAATCGGAGCTTAATACCTTTATATTCTGATTCTAAAATAAGACATTAAGTTGTTCATTAAAATGTAACTTTCTATTAAATATATTTTTCTTCTAAGTCAAACAATTAAATAGACCTATTTTCATTTTTGCTTTTTAAATTGTACGTTAAAACTTCGTACTTATGCAGGGTGCCGAAGTCCGAGCCCGAAATTTCAGCTAATAGGTATATAAAAGTCAATGACTTCATTAGTAGAATATCATAAATTTTGCCGTTTGTGCAAATTAAAGACAAATATAACAGCAAACTATTAATGCACTACCTAATTCGTTATATTAAAGTTTATCAAATAATATTAATTAGTTTAATTCTCCAAAGAATCACTTTTTAAAATCTGTTTATAAGGAATACGTTTAACAAAAGAGAAATTTCTCACAAGCCCGAGCCTGGTTTGGGCTCGGGCTGAGTCCATCTCATCTCTAGTGCCCACCCCCCTGACTTATGACTCACCAACTTGCGATGAGTGCAACCCCTCCCCCCTCAATAATTTTAAGAACTTATCCGTTCTGGAAAGTTTTGTACGTCTGTTTTTTTCTTTTTTTATTAAGAAATCAAATCCGGTGTATTTTTACCATTTAATCTTCCCAATATTATGTAAGATGTTCTTAAATCTAGATGTTAATTAAATTATAAAGTACAACTCAGCACTTATTCAAGTCGAAAATTTGCAATTAATTATATTTTTTCAGACTGCTTAAGTAGAAAAATTCTATATATTTTGAACCAACTTTATTCCAAAAACCAGAATTTTCGAAGATTTTCTTCTAGTGACGTCTGTGTTATTTTAATACGTACTTTGTTAGCAATGTGCAGAAAATTTTAATCTTGTGATCAACCTTATTCCAAAGAGCAGAGTTTCGGAATTTTTTTTCAAGTGATGTCTGGGGTTATTTCAATATTGTGCCTGCATTGTATACGTATAATATTCTAATCCTGTCAGCAACCTTATACAGAAGGGCAAAGTTTTGGAAGATTCTCCTTAAGTCATATCTTTGTTATTTTAATATTGTATTTGAATTGTGTAGGGTATTTTAATCTAGTGATCACACACACACACACACAACTTTATTGCAGAAACCAGAGTTTTGGATGATTTTCTTCAAGCTATACCTTTCTTAAAATTAGCGTTGCTGTTCTGTGGCTGTTAATTATAAAAATAATGATAGGTTTGTGTTTGCGTGATCTTCATTATAAAATACGGGTTCATTCAAAAATAACGTGACCAATTTCAGAGCATCATAAAATTTTATTAAAGTTATTTAAACGAAATTTTCAATGTGGTTTCCTTTAGCATAGTACACTTTAAGTGAACGTTTAGGTCAAGACAAAAGAGATTTTTAGACCATTTTTGGAGGTATTTTTCCAACTTCCTCTTTGATTGCTTTTTAAAGCCCTTAAAGTGTTCTTACCTTGCGTCTATTTAAGGCTTCATTGTTCTTTTAAGTATCCCATAAAAAAATAATCGCAATTAGTATAGTCAAGGGATGATAGTAGCCATTTATCAGGAGAAATAAAGTCAATTTTTTTTTAAATCTTTCAGCCATTTGACAGTTGACCTTCCAGTATGACTTGGTGCAGAATCTTGGTGTAAAACAAAGTTTTCTTGGGGGACGATTACTTTCTTTGATCATGTGCTTCAGAACTTTATTCTGATAGTATTTGCATCAATTTTAACCTTTGGTTCTACAAAAAATGATTTTATTAAGCCTTGAGAGGACATTCCCATCCATACCACAGTACCTAACGTCCAACTTGCCTTCTGCATAACAGCTGCGTCTTTGCGACGCTGTTCGCGTGAAATATATTGAACCTCCTTTTGCCAGTTGTGAATTACAGACGAAACAACGCTTCATCAGAAGTTATCCATGTTTTGTATCTACCTTTGCTTAACATTAAATACAGAGGCCAAGAACGTCTTCTCCGTTTTTCTACAGTGTTTGCAGATATTTGATGACAAACTGGTTTCTTCAATTTTTATAGGCAATTTTCTTTATCTGACGGCAAATTGTCGATTGGGATACCTGTAGTTTCTTTTCTAAAGTTCTTAGGAAGAGGATTTTCTACAACGATAAGTCTTTTCAACTTCTTTTTTTCTTTTTCACCAATGACTTCCTTTCGTCCACATTTCCCCCCTGGAGCTCTTGATTGCCAGCCATATTTCATTTCTTTTCAAAGTTTAGATAGTTATACAAAGTTTAGAAAAATGGCTTTTCTGAATTTTAAATGCTTTATTTATGACAGAATTTCAGCAACCATCCTACGAAAGCTTAAAAATTTCGTTTCGGGTTTGAGAATCTAATTTCGGAGCCAAATTTACTCCCACTAATAAAAATAATTCGATTGGTAAATTAAAATTTACCATAAATAATTATACGCTTTTAAAATTGGTCACACTAATTTTGAATCAACCTGTATGTATTAGTTATATGCAGCTGCAAATGAGCTGATTGAAAATCCGGGATAGATTGATATATTTCCTGTTTATAACTAGAAAATTTTACATAGAAATATTTTTTACTATGGACGTTTATTGAGATTTAAAAGTCATTTATTTAGTTTTCTTTTCAGTATCTTCCTTAAGATATATTTATTGTAGAATAAGACTTATTGTAGTAGCAGATACGGGCCTGGATTTAAAAAAAAAAATCTTATCTGGTTGAGATAATCGCCAGACAAACCGGTACATAGGCATCTATCTACAGAGATAATTATATTGAAGAATTATTAATTAACTCGGGAAATTAGTACTGAACAGCATCTTTACACATATATTTAAGGATATTTTTGTGAAATTACTAGTTAAGTAATATTATAATTAGAATCTTATTTTTAGTAATAATTAGTACTTAGAATATTATTTCTAATTATAATTAATAATTTTTAAATTTTTAAATTTAATATTAATTAATAATTAAAATATTTCTAATTACAGTTAATAATTAGAATATTAATTAGTTGGACAAAACTCTCTGTGCCCCTCCCGAAACAAAATCCTGGCTACGCCAGTGACATAGTTTGCCTGCTAACAATGAAGACTCAAATCTACAGGAATCGGAAAAAGCCATAGATGAACAGATATTTCCAGAAGACTTCAGAAAGCACATCAGGAAAAGAAACTAAAGTAAATACTCAATGTTTGTGTGTTTTTAAATGATAATATAACGATGACATAATACATGCGACATAATATCTTCATAAGTATGTTGAAAAATTTGTATTATCATATATTTTCATTAATATGTAATTTAAGAAATGTTTCCTTTATACCCACCCTTTCAACTGACAAGAGGGTAAATCTGTAATTTGTTTTTCTGTTCTAAAGTTTTATAAAACTTTATAAATACTATTTTCTATGCTCTGGTAAAGAATAAATGAATATTTGAAATATCTAGGGATGCACATGATATCCGTCTGATTTATCAATATCCGAAGTATCATCGGATATCCGAATCACAATCACCGGATATCCGACTTCTCTTTCGGATATCCGGCTCACGACTAAATATAAGGTCTATCTACAGTCCACTAAGTCTGTATTTTTTAAATAAAAATACTCTCAGTAACTTTTTCTTCTTAATATTTTTACTACTCACAGTTAAAAAAAAAAAATTAAATATTCTTAAGTGCTTTCCTTTGTAATTTAAAACCGCAACCAATGAGAACAGCAGTTTTGCTTTGAAATTAATCTGAAAAATCGGAGCTTAATACCTTTATATTCTGATTCTAAAATAAGACATTAAGTTGTTCATTAAAATGTAACTTCCTATTAAATATATTTTTCTTCTAAGTCAAACAATTAAATAGACCTATTTTCATTTTTGCTTTTTAAATTGTACGTTAAAACTTCGTACTTATGCACGGTGCCGAAGTCCGAGCCCGAAATTTCAGCTAATAGGTATATAAAAGTCAATGACTTCATTAGTAGAATATCATAAATTTTGCCGTTTGTGCAAATTAAAGACAAATATAACAGCAAACTATTAATGCACTACCTAATTCGTTATATTAAAGTTTATCAAATAATATTAATTAGTTTAATTCTCCAAAGAATCACTTTTTAAAATCTGTTTATAAGGAATACGTTTAACAAAAGAGAAATTTCTCACAAGCCCGAGCCTGGTTTGGGCTCGGGCTGAGTCCATCTCATCTCTAGTGCCCACCCCCCTGACTTATGACTCACCAACTTGCGATGAGTGCAACCCCTCCCCCCTCAATAATTTTAAGAACTTATCCGTTCTGGAAAGTTTTGTACGTCTGTTTTTTTCTTTTTTTATTAAGAAATCAAATCCGGTGTATTTTTACCATTTAATCTTCCCAATATCATGTAAGATGTTCTTAAATCTAGATGTTAATTAAATTATAAAGTACAACTCAGCACTTATTCAAGTCGAAAATTTGCAATTAATTATATTTTTTCAGACTGCTTAAGTAGAAAAATTCTATATATTTTGAACCAACTTTATTCCAAAAACCAGAATTTTCGAAGATTTTCTTCTAGTGACGTCTGTGTTATTTTAATACGTACTTTGTTAGCAATGTGCAGAAAATTTTAATCTTGTGATCAACCTTATTCCAAAGAGCAGAGTTTCGGAATTTTTTTTCAAGTGATGTCTGGGGTTATTTCAATATTGTGCCTGCATTGTATACGTATAATATTCTAATCCTGTCAGCAACCTTATACAGAAGGGCAAAGTTTTGGAAGATTCTCCTTAAGTCATATCTTTGTTATTTTAATATTGTATTTGAATTGTGTAGGGTATTTTAATCTAGTGATCACACACACACACACAACTTTATTGCAGAAACCAGAGTTTTGGATGATTTTCTTCAAGCTATACCTTTCTTAAAATTAGCGTTGCTGTTCTGTGGCTGTTAATTATAAAAATAATGATAGGTTTGTGTTTGCGTGATCTTCATTATAAAATACGGGTTCATTCAAAAATAACGTGACCAATTTCAGAGCATCATAAAATTTTATTAAAGTTATTTAAACGAAATTTTCAATGTGGTTTCCTTTAGCATAGTACACTTTAAGTGAACGTTTAGGTCAAGACAAAAGAGATTTTTAGACCATTTTTGGAGGTATTTTTCCAACTTCCTCTTTGATTGCTTTTTAAAGCCCTTAAAGTGTTCTTACCTTGCGTCTATTTAAGGCTTCATTGTTCTTTTAAGTATCCCATAAAAAAATAATCGCAATTAGTATAGTCAAGGGATGATAGTAGCCATTTATCAGGAGAAATAAAGTCAATTTTTTTTTTAAATCTTTCAGCCATTTGACAGTTGACCTTCCAGTATGACTTGGTGCAGAATCTTGGTGTAAAACAAAGTTTTCTTGGGGGACGATTACTTTCTTTGATCATGTGCTTCAGAACTTTATTCTGATAGTATTTGCATCAATTTTAACCTTTGGTTCTACAAAAAATGATTTTATTAAGCCTTGAGAGGACATTCCCATCCATACCACAGTACCTAACGTCCAACTTGCCTTCTGCATAACAGCTGCGTCTTTGCGACGCTGTTCGCGTGAAATATATTGAACCTCCTTTTGCCAGTTGTGAATTACAGACGAAACAACGCTTCATCAGAAGTTATCCATGTTTTGTATCTACCTTTGCTTAACATTAAATACAGAGGCCAAGAACGTCTTCTCCGTTTTTCTACAGTGTTTGCAGATATTTGATGACAAACTGGTTTCTTCAATTTTTATAGGCAATTTTCTTTATCTGACGGCAAATTGTCGATTGGGATACCTGTAGTTTCTTTTCTAAAGTTCTTAGGAAGAGGATTTTCTACAACGATAAGTCTTTTCAACTTCTTTTTTTCTTTTTCACCAATGACTTCCTTTCGTCCACATTTCCCCCCTGGAGCTCTTGATTGCCAGCCATATTTCATTTCTTTTCAAAGTTTAGATAGTTATACAAAGTTTAGAAAAATGGCTTTTCTGAATTTTAAATGCTTTATTTATGACAGAATTTCAGCAACCATCCTACGAAAGCTTAAAAATTTCGTTTCGGGTTTGAGAATCTAATTTCGGAGCCAAATTTACTCCCACTAATAAAAATAATTCGATTGGTAAATTAAAATTTACCATAAATAATTATACGCTTTTAAAATTGGTCACACTAATTTTGAATCAACCTGTATGTATTAGTTATATGCAGCTGCAAATGAGCTGATTGAAAATCCGGGATAGATTGATATATTTCCTGTTTATAACTAGAAAATTTTACATAGAAATATTTTTTACTATGGACGTTTATTGAGATTTAAAAGTCATTTATTTAGTTTTCTTTTCAGTATCTTCCTTAAGATATATTTATTGTAGAATAAGACTTATTGTAGTAGCAGATACGGGCCTGGATTTTAAAAAAAAAAATCTTATCTGGTTGAGATAATCGCCAGACAAACCGGTACATAAGCATCTATCTACAGAGATAATTATATTGAAGAATTATTAATTAACTCGGGAAATTAGTACTGAACAGCATCTTTACACATATATTTAAGGATATTTTTGTGAAATTACTAATTAAGTAATATTATAATTAGAATCTTATTTTTAGTAATAATTAGTACTTAGAATATTATTTCTAATTATAATTAATAATTATTAAATTTTTAAATTTAATATTAATTAATAATTAAAATATTTCTAATTACAATTAATAATTAGAATATTAATTAGTTGGACAAAACTCTCTGTGCCCCTCCCGAAACAAAATCCTGGCTACGCCAGTGACACTAGTTTTGCCCTGCTAACAATGAAGACTCAAATCTACAGGAATCGGAAAAAGCCATAGATGAACAGATATTTCCAGAAGACTTCAGAAAGCACATCAGGAAAAGAAACTAAAGTAAATACTCAATGTTTGTGTGTTTTTAAATGATAATATAAACGATGACATAATACATGCGACATAATATCTTCATAAGTATGTTGAAAAATTTGTATTATCATATTTTCATTGATATGTAATTTAAAAAATGTTTCCTTTATACCCACCCTTTCAACTGACAAGAGGGTAAATCTGTAATTTGTTTTTCTGTTCTAAAGTTTTATAAAACTTTATAAATACTATTTTCTATGCTCTGGTAAAGAATAAATGAATATTTGAAATATCTAGGGATGCACTTGATATCCGGCTGATTTATCAATCCGAAATATCATCGGATATCCGAATAACAATCACCGGATATCCGATTTCTCTTTCGGATATCCGGCTCACGACTAAATAAGGTCTATCAACAGTCCACTAAGTCTGTATTTTTTAAATAAAAATTACTCTCAGTAATGTTTTCTTCTTAATATTTTTACTACTTACAGTTTAAAAAAAAATTAAATATTCTTATATAACTGCTTTCCTTTGTAATTTAAAACCTCAACCAATGAGAACAGGAGTTTCGCTTTGAAATTAATCTGAAAAATCGGAGCTTAATACCTTTATTTTCTGATTCTAAAATAAGACATTAAGTTGTTCATTAAAATATAACTTTCTATTAAATATATTTTTCTTCTAAGTTAAACAATTAAACAGACCTATTTTCATTTTTATTTTTTAAATTGTACGTTAAAACTTCGTACTTATGCAGGGTGCCGAAGCCCGAGCCCGAAATTTCAGCTAATAGGTACATAAAAGTCAATGACTTCATTGGTAGAATATCATAAATTTTGTCGTTTGTGCAAATAAAGGACAAATATAACAGCAAACTATTAATGCACTACCTAATTCGTTATATTAAAGTTTATCAAATAATTAGGGATGGACGCGAGACGCGAGAATTCTCGCATTGTCTCGCGTTCTCGCATTGTCTCGCGAGACGAGACTCGAGACGAGACAGGCATTATTTTTGCGAGACGAGACGCGAGAGAGAAAGAAAATATTTTGCGGGACGAGTCGCGAGACGAGACAGAGTCTTGTCTCGCGCGAGATTTCTCGCGAGAATTCTCGCATTTTTTTCCGTCTCGCATAAATACGATCTGAAAAGCGACAATTTGCCTGAAGCCTCTACCGTTTAACATGCATCTCCTTCGTTTTCGGTCCTGGTATACTATCAGCACTCTACAATACGCACAAACACGCAACATTTAAAATTAGAACAGACGAGAGATATACAAAACACACAAAGGAGAGGATAAAGAAAGAGGCGGAAAAAAAAAGAAAACAGAGAAGAGTTGAACGAAAAATAATAAGTAAATAGGAAAGGCGGTACGGTATGTTTAAATCTGACCACTTTTAGACGGGGCCCGGGGCATTAAGTTTGGGGCCCCCTTACTATCCCCTTTTTTAAGCATTAAGCCCCTTTACTGAGCCCCCCTTTTTTAAGCATTTTAACCCAGTTTTGACAGCTGTTGTACTCGAAAATTGCATTTCAGTTAACTGTAGTTTTTGTACTTTAATCAAATCGTATTTATCACCCCAAAAAAATATCTCTAACTTGATCTAGTGATAGACAATTTGGTAATACCTATATTATAGAGGAAATTCAGTTTTTTCCCCACAATTACTATTTCAATACATATGTGAATTTATAATTTAGATAATCGGGATATATATGGGCCCCCTTTTTCTTCAGGGGCACCGGACTACCGCCCCCCTTGCCCCTGTGATAATCGGGTTTCGGGTATATCAGAGAGAGATTAGAAGTAGAGCAACTTGCATTCGCATTGATGCTTAGTCTGAGTAGGTTGAAATATGGTTGAATATCCTTGGTTGAAATATCCTTGTACCGATATTATCCTCAAACTTTCCCGCACGTTGCGGCGTGCGTAGGGGAGGGGGGGGCGCCCACCCTGGTAACAACTTTCTAGGGGCGGTTAAATCCCTATTGTTGGCCTATTTTAAAGAGATTAAAATGACATTTTTTATTCTTATATATTAATATCGGACGGAAAGAAATGCAAGCAAGTTTTTAAAAAACTATTTCTCTTTTCGTTCATATTATCATGTTTTCCCTTCCTTCGGCTTGCAAAACTTTTATAAATTTTTTTCCTCCCCATCATTTTATCTTGCAGTTGGGTTCCTATTCTAAAATTATCTTTGCCTGTTAGATGTCTTTTCATTTTTTTTAAAAATCCACTCTGGATATACATTAGGGGGATTATGGTTTAATTTTTCTGTAAACAGGGTGACCATAACGACTGTAGTACTATCGCTAAAAATTATTGTGGAAAAGTACAAACGGATAGTCGTCAACAAATTAACTGTTCAGTAATTTAAAATATAAACAAAAAATAAGGCGTCTATTAACCAACTGAGATACTATAATGAAATCTAAAAATGCACACACGGTAATGTTATTGGAAATATTAGGCAAATAATTATAATTATCGTTAATATAATCTTGTTTTCATTAATATAAAAATTACACATATTTTAGAGACTTGAAAGTGACGTTAAAGTAAATAGTAGAGATTTAATAAAGACTAAAAGTGTTCTCTTTATAATTTTTCAAGGGTTATCTTACAACCAACTGAACGATAAGTAATTCTAATTTGTGTTAATATATCCCGCAGTAATTTCAACAGAGGAGATTACTTGAACTTAAAAAAAAAAGAAAATCTGTTTTGTCTCATGCACAGGGGCGTAGCCAAGGGGGGCGTTAAGGGGTCATAACCTCCCCCATGAGAAATTTTTGCCATACAAAATGTATATTCTTCACAACATTATCACACACACGTATACATATATATGAGTTGTACTAGTTGTAACCCTCCCCCATGAAAAATTTCTGGCTACGCCCCTGCTCATGAAGATATGATTTTAGTAAAATATTCGCTACTTCTCGTATGAAGAGCGGGTGCGCAGCTATTTTAAAACAAACGGTTGTCCATTTCATGTAGTGTCTAAGGTATTTAATGCTACAACTTGAACAGTACGATGTAGAACTACAGTATGATGTAGAAATAACGCATTTTGAAAGTCGGGAGTTCTCTGCAAACCGCTAAGCTTTTCACTTTTCTGATCGCGAATGACACTGACGTAGTTTTTTGAGTCATTATATTGCAATGATGCCAGGTTAATACTCATGACGCAAACTTTACATAAAGAGTCAAATAATTTTGCTTTTATTTTAGATTCCACATCACTGGAATTAATTGAAATTACTCATGTTAGGAAAATTTTCGTTTACTACAGTGCGAAGAACGGGCACGCAGCTAGTAAATAAAAACAAATACTATATTTTCGGTGTGACATTATATATACGGATTAAATCTCAATTTCTTTTACTTCAAATGCCGATATATGCTGATATAGTTATTAATATATCTACTAATGTGGCTATATGTAAGTAATTGTTATTATTAATATTAATTTTCAATAAAATCCCAATAATAAGTTAGTATAAAATGGTAACGAAATCGCAGTCCTTAATTTTGCGAGACTCGCGAGACGTCTCGCGTCTCGCGCGAGACGAGACAGAGGTTTACCACTGCGAGACGAGACGAGACAGCCCCGATTCTCGTCTCGCGTCCATCCCTACAAATAATATTAATTAGTTTATTTCTCCCATGAATCACTTTTTAAAATCTGTTTACAAGGAATACGTTTCATAAAACAGAAATTTCTCACAAGCCCGAGCCTGGTTTGGGCTCGGGCTGAGTCCATTTCATCTCTACTGCCCACCCCCTGACTTATAACTCACCAACTAGCGATGAGTGCAACCCTCCCCCCCCCCATAATAATTTTAAGAACTTATCCGTCCAGGATAAGTTTTGTGCGTCTGTTTTTTTCTTTTTTTTATTAAGAAATCAAATCCGGTGTATTTTTACTATTTAATCTTCCCAATATTATGAAAGATGTTCTTAAATCTAGATGTTAATTAAATTATAAAGTACAATTCAACACTTATTCAAGTCGAAAATTTGCAATTAATTATATTTTTTAAGACTGCTTAAGTAGAAAAATTCTATATATTTTGAACCAACTTTATTCCAAAAACCAGAATTTTCGAAAATTTTCTTCTAGTGACATCTATGTTATTTTAATACGTATTTTGCTAGCAATGTGCAGAAAATTTTAATCTTGTGGTCAACCTTATTCCAAAGAGCAGAGTTTCGGAATTTTTTTTTCAAGTGATGTCTGGGTTATTTCAAAATTTTCTGCATTGTATACGTATAATATTCTAATCCTGTCACCAACCTTATACAGAAGGGCAAAGTTTTGGAAGATTCTCTTTAAGTCATATCTTTGTTATTTTAATATTGTATTTGAATTGTGTAGGGTATTTTAATCTAGTGATCAACTTTATTCCAGAAACCAGAGTTTTGGATGATTTTCTCCAAGCTATATCTTTCTCATTTTAATATTGTGTCTGCATTATTTAGAATATCTTAAATTTGTGAGCAACATTATATTAAAAACAAGCATTTTGAAAAAAAAAAGATAAATAAGAAATCTAGTCATAAGATTTTCCAAGTTAATTTTGTGTTACTGCATAAAACTGTACATTTTGACTTATTAATTGCAATAAGAAACTGAGTTAGTACAGCCTGTGCATTATAATTAAAGCTTTATTTTTTAAAATTAGCGTCGCTGTTCTGTAGCTGTTAATTATAAAAATAATGATAGGTTTGTGTTTGCGTGATCTTCATTATAAAATACAAGTTGATTCAAAAAATAACGTGACCAATTTCAGAGCATCATAAAATTTTATTGAATTAAGTTATTTACACAAAATTTTCAATGTGGTTTCCTTTAGCATAGTGCACTTTAAGTAAACGTTTAGGTCAAGACAAAAGAGCTTTTTAGACCATTTTTGGAGGTTTTTCCAACTTCCTCTTGGATTGCTTTTTAAAGCCCTTAAAGTGTTCTTACCTTACGTCTATTTAATTGTTTTTAAGTATCCCATAAAAAAATAATCGCAATTAGCACAGTCAAGGGATGATAGTAGCCATTTTTCAGGAGAAATAAAGTTATTTTTTTTTTTTTTTTTTTTTTTTTTTAAATCTTTCAGCCATTTGACAGTTGACCTTCCAGTATGACTTGGTATAGAATCTTGGTGTAAAGCAAAGTTTTCTTGAGGTTAAAGACACTTACTTTCTTTGATCATGTGCTCCAGAACTTTATTCTGATAGTATTTAACATCAATTTTAACCTTTGGTTCTACAAAAAATGGTTTTATTAAGCCTTGAGAGGACATCCCCATCCATACCACAGTAACTAACGTCCAACTTGCCTTCTGTAACAGCTGCGTCTTTGCGACGCTGTTCGCGTGAAATATATTGAACCTCCTTTTGCCAATTGTGAATTACAGACGAAACAACGCTTCATCAGAAGTTATCCATGTTTTGTATCTACCTTTGCGTAACATTAAATACAGAGGCCAAGAACGTTTTCTTCGTTTTCCTACAGTGTTTGCAGATATTTGATGACAAACTAGTTTCTTCAATTTTTATGGGCAATTTTTTTTATCTGACGACAAATTGTCGATTGGGATACCTGTAGTTTCTTTTCTAAAGTTCTTTGAGGAAGAGGATTTTCTACAACGATAAGTCTTTTCAGCTTCTTTTTTTCTTTTTCACCAAGGACTTCCATTCGTCCATATTTTCCGCCTGGAGCTCTTGATTGCCAGCCATATTTTATTTCTTTTCAAAGTTTAGATAGTTATACATTAGAAAAATGCCTTTTCTGAATTTTAAATGCTTTATTTATAACAGAATTTGAGCAACCATCCTACAAAAGCTTAAAAATTTCGTTTCGAGTTTGAGGATCTAATTTCGGAGCCAAATGTACTCCCACTAATAAAAGTAGTTCGATTGGTAATTTAAACGTTTAATTTTTAAAATAAAACAGGTGGTAAATTAAAATTTACCATAAATAATTATATGCTTCTAAAATTGGTCACACTAATTTTGAATGAACCTGTATGTATTAGTTATATGCAGCTGCAAATGAGCTGATTGAAAATCCGGAATAGATTGATATATTTCCTGTTTATAACAAGAAAATTTTATATAGAAATTTTTTTTTATTGGACGTTTATTGAGATTTAAAAATCATTTATTTAGTTTTCTTTTCAGTATCTTTAGATATATTTATTGTAGAATAAGACTTATTGTAGTTGCAGATACGGACCTGGATTAAAAAAAAAAAAATCTTATCTGGTTGAGATAATCGCCAGACAAACCGGTACATAAGCATCTATCTACAGAGATAATTATATTGAAGAATTATTAATTAACTCGCGAAATTAATACTGAATAGCATCTTTAAACATATATTTAAGGATATTTTTATGAAATTATTAATTAAGTAATATTATAATTAGAATTAACAATTAGAATCTTATTTTTAGTAATAATTAGTACTTAGAATATTATTTCTAATTATAATTAATAATTATAAAATTTTTAAATAAGATTACTTAATGATTAAATATTTCTAATTACTAATTAATAATTAGAATATTAATTAACTAGATTAATAATTAGAAAATTAATTGGTTGGACAAAACTCTCTGTGCCCCTCCCGAAACAAAATCCTGGCTACGCCAGTGTAAAAGAGGGAGGTCAAAGCCCCCTCTTGTATACTCCACTTAGCATATGTACATGTTTATTTGTACCCCCTCGTCGGTAGTGCTGTAAAAGTAACGACAAAATGAGTATCCGTATGTATTTGTTACTTAGATGTTCGCTATTCGTTACTAAGTATTCGTTACTCGTTACTTTCGTTACTACTAATAGAATCGGTAATAGGGTGTTATATGTGCCCCATAACAACACATCCGGGACAGTGTTGTTATGGGTATATGCCGCCCATACATAAACCCATAACAAAACCTAACCCAAAAGAATTTTTTTTAGCGAAGTTGTACAACGTTGTATTTAGAGCTTATTTTCTCTGATTTACAGATTGTTTTTATACACATTTATGGTTTTATACAATGCTAAATTATCCGAATTACTGAGTACACATAGAAATCTTCCAAAGACATATGCCATTCTTTTTTTTTTCTCAACCCCCCGTTTTTTAAATTCTGAACGCTGGTTTAACCTGTTCACTCTCATCATAAAAACTGTAAAGGAAAGCTTGTGACTCGTGTTTTTTTCTGGGAGCGGGTTCTCGAATACTGGGATCCAGGGATTGGGCCATATATATTAAATTCACAGGGCAGGGGATCTCAGTATGATATCAAATACTTTGCGTCTCTACAAGCATAATATCTTTATTATTTGTGAGTTCATATTTCATATCAAAAACTTCTTTTGCTGGACGATTTTTCGAAGTAAATTAAAAATTACCATATTTTAAATTAAAATTGTTTAATTCAGTGAGAATTATCTATTTTTAAGATATTTCCAGTTCTATTTCTGCACTTTTGGGATGAAAGGGGTTAGCCCCTTCTGTGGGTGCATATATGAGAGCATTCTTTAAACAAAAATTATCACTCCTTTCATACAGAAAGAATGGTTGCACCGGACTATGCGTATTCCATGAGTTCATGGAATAAAATGTACCATAAAATAGGGCAGATGGCCCCCTAAACGCCGACATTTTAGAAACATACTGAGCTTTATTGAATTATTTTAATACCAGTGGCTTACGCAGGAGTGGGCATAGAAATCCCGGGTAGCTCCCAATTTTTTATATATTTTTTAAACAATTACTTAAAAAATGTGTTTAGGTTTCCATGCTAAATATTTTTTTTAGTTCCAAATAATATTTTAAATAATAAAAATGTGTGAATTCGTTTACTTTATAAAAAAATATTTTTTTTAAAGGTGTATTTAAATAATTTGTTATTTATTACTCATATTTCGATTCTAGCTAAAAAAAAAGAAAAAGTTAAGTTCGCAATCCTGCTTCGGAACCACCCTGAAAGAAAGAATTCTGATTGCACCACTATTTAGTACTAAAATGTTAGTAAGCCCGAAATTAGCACCCCTTACTAACATGCTTCTCTTATATGTATTGCTCCTCTACAATTATAAGAACATCCCCTTCCCCCCCTGCAAAAAAAAGTTCAACTGCGCATAAGAACGCACTATACACCGGATCCTATCCCCCCATTGTACGACCCATATCAATAGAGCAGCAGATAGTATATCCATCTCCATAACTGTAACGAAACATACGGATTCTTCCAAACCTCATCAAAACGATACCATTCGGCTCGGCACAAACGAATTGCAACCAGAACATACTACTACTCAAATACCGAAACTGATTTTTCCCTTCAAACAGCGAGAATCCATAATACTTCCGGTATCTAGTAACGGAACGGAACATACTATTACTCAAATACCGAAATTCATTTTCTCCCTCCGGC
This sequence comes from Cheiracanthium punctorium, assembly GCA_038373885.1. Lineage (NCBI taxonomy): Eukaryota > Metazoa > Arthropoda > Arachnida > Araneae > Cheiracanthiidae > Cheiracanthium > Cheiracanthium punctorium. The sequence continues at coordinate 88,881 of JAWZYV010014029.1, forward strand.
AGTCTTGTATTCGAAGTTCGAACCTGGTCGATCCGAAATGCACACTCAAAAGTCATTTTCCCCCTTGAAACCGCGATCCGATATCCAGTAACAAACAGAAGATATTAGTACTCGATTACTGGAACCCGTTACCCCCCTAGTTCGCCTCGCCTGGAAGTCTGTATTCGAAGTTCGAAGCTGCTCGATCCGAAACAGCTTCGGATCGAGTAACGAGTAACGATATCAACCGAAAAGTAACAATTCGTTACTTCGAGTCTGAGTGATTATCCGTATCTTAGTACCGAATACATGCGGTTTGCTTCAGCTCTACTCGTCGGGGAGTTATGACCCCCCGTCGGCGAAAGTCTAGCGCCACCACTGGCTTTGTAGAACACATTAGA
>JAWZYV010014031.1:0-113602 GCA_038373885.1 Cheiracanthium punctorium
TCCCTTTTTCAGCAGATGTCAGTGCTGTTAAAAATAATCGTTAAATTTTTTGGGGGGGAAATGATGTACTCAAAAGTAAAGGATTCTCGTGGAGCTCTGTCACCCGCAACTATTTTTATAGAAATCAAATCTATTCTTCGTGAATGGTAACAGACAAAACGTCCGAGTTGGGTGTTCCCAGAGCGGGAACACTGCGCGTTAAAGGGTTAAACTTGGAAAAATTAGATACGTAATTGGTAAACTTGGTATATAAAAAATTTTAACGACAAAATATAATTTTCTTTCTATTTCTGGTACACTTGGCAAAAATTGGTTTACACGAACCCAGTTGGCAAAAGTAAGAAGTTGGTAATATACTAGTTGATCAAAAAATAAATAAGTTGGTAAAAACCGATATTTGACTTGACAATTTATCGACATCTTCCCCTCCCCACCCCCTCCTAAATAAAAGCCCTCTTCTCCCAATTAAATTCTTCAAAAAGTTGTACAATTTCATAGAAGATCAATCTTTTCTCTTTCTCTCTCGCTCTAACTCCAAAGGCAAGGGCCACGAACAATGATGGTAACAAGAAAAGTATTCGAAGAACAACAACAATATCGAAAAGTGCATGGTAAACGAAGGTTATCGCCCCATAAGCGCTCTCGCTTCTGAGGCATTAACCCTTTAACGCGCGGTGTCCTCGCCGTGAGGACACCAAACTCTTGACGTTTTGACTGTTGCCAGTCACGAAGAATAGATTGGATTTCTATAAAAATAGTGGCGGGTGACATAGCTCCACGAGAATCCTTTATTCTTTAGCACGTCATTTCCCGTAAAAAAAATGGTCACGGTTATTTTTAACAGCACTGACATCTGCTGAAAAATGGAAGAACGCGAGAACAGCTGGATAGATTGCCCAATGCTTAAAAAAGGGCAGCCGTTGCCATCGCTCGACTTAACGACCAGCAAGAGGGCGGACAATCGAAACGTTCATCGCTGGCCACATGTTTAATATATCTGTACTCAAATGAGATTATTATTTTAAGCTATAAAAAGGGTGTTTTATTAAAATTTGCGGCTTTTGATTAATATATCGACAGCTGGCTGTGCCGCACAGCCAGCTGTCGTCAAAACAGGGTTTCTGGATCTGTGGCACGCGATGAACGTTTCGATCGTCCGCCCTCTTGCTGGTCGTTAAGTCGAGCGATGGCAACGGCTGCTCTTTTTTCAGCGTTGGGAAAGGGTTGCGCCTGAAAGGGTTAAAGGATTTTATATTCGAGCCCGGGCGATATTATATAAGTCGGATCCCGAGCCCGAAATTTCAGCTAAAAGATAACTAAAATTCAGTGACTCCATTGGTAGAATATCATAAATTTTGCGGTTTGTGCAAATTAAAAGACAAATACAACAGCAAACTTGTAATGCATTTTCTAATTCTTTCTATCCAAGTTTATCAAATAATAATAATTATAGTTTATTTCTACGACAAATCCCTTTCTAAAATCTGTTTACAAGGTGTATGTGCAATAAAGGAGAAATTTTTCACGAGCCCGCGAGCCCGAACATAATTATGAATGACAGAGCCCGAACCCAGTTCGGGCTCGGGCTGAGCCCGTCTCATTTCTAATAGCTACTTCCGTGACTACTATTCTCCCATTACATTGGCTGTGCTGGCTGTGCGCACCGCCAGCTGTCGTCAAAAGATGGGTCTCTAGATCTGTGGCACGCGATGAACGTTTCGATCGTCCGCCCTCTTGCTGGTCGTTAAGTCGAGCGATGGCAACGGCTGCCCTTTTTTCAGCATTGGGAAAGGGTTGCGCCTCAAAGGGTTAAGAAGCGTCTACATATTAAGAACTGGCTACATATCTCCATGAAGAGCATCACAGGTATACGCAGGTGGTATTCGTCCATTGGCTCGTTTCTCTTGGGAGCAGCGGGAAGGAAAGCATCAGCAAGAAAACTAGTGCGATATAGATGGGCACCAATGCAATCATGCGAAGTAAATAAACGAAAAGCTGCCACTGCCTCCCGTCTTGGTTTGTCAGATGTATGTATCTAAAAGACAGCTATTTCTTACATATTTGGTTTCTATTGCAGATAAAAGAATAATTAGGGAACGCAATCCCGCTTTTGCGGGATTACAATATCATGGCTATAATTTTCATATTTATGTAAGGTATTATTTTTATTATGATTTAAGGTATAGTATTAAACCGGATAGTGCTTATAAACTTACTTTTTCCCACTTCGCTCTATTAAAATTAATTTTTATTTGAATGAAATGTCAATCCCGCGGGATCCCGCAATCTCGTGCGGGATTGACATTTCATTCAAATAAAAATTAATTGTAATAGAGAAAAGTGGGAAAAAGTAAGTTTGTAAGCACTATCAGGTTTAATACTTTATCTTAATTCATAATTATAACAATACCTTAATATGAAAATTATAGCCATGATATTGTAATCCCGCAAAAGCGGGATTGCATTCCCTAAGAATAATCTTAAATAAGAATTTTCAAAAATATTTGTCTGCGTATATGGACTCGATAATGAGTAGCCCGAAGGTTTTAACCCTTTGAGGCGCAACCCTTTTCCAATGCTGAAAAAAGGGCAGCCGTTGCCACCGCTCCACTTAACGACCAGCAAGAGGGCGGACGATCGAAACGTTCATCGCGTGCCACAGATCTAGAGACCTTTTTTATACGACAGCTGGCTGTGATTGCTGGATGTGATTGATTTAATGTTCCCAGAGCGGGAACACTGCGCGTTAAAGGGTTAAGGCATAACTTTCTGTAAGAAAATTTGTCAGAGGACGTCAGCTGGCCGTAATTAGTTCCTTGCTTCGCACAGGGGTGAAACTTATTTTCGAAAACACTTATGCTTAAAATAACTATAAACTTTAAAAGAGATTTGTCTGCATGTATGTGCAATTTTTCAAACTCTCCATTCGAGGCTATTTTTTCTTTAAATCTCTTAGTCTGTGTCGCTTATTAGCATTCCTTTTTTTTAATCCATTAAGAGTGTTCTTTTTCAAAAACAATAAGCGTCAGAGCACTTTTAAAAAGTGCTCTTACGCTTTAAAAATAAACCAGTAATGTTAAACACTCGTAAAGGTTAATGATTATTCTTCACTCTTGTGCATTATGGACTAACTAGCTGCGTGCCCGTTCTTCGCACAGAAGGAAAGGAAAATTTTTCTTACATATATAATTCGAAATGATTCCAGTGATGTGCAATCTAAAAATAAGCAAAATAATTTAACTCTTGACATAAAGTTACTCATTAGTTACTCGTACTAACCTGAGGTCATTGCTATATCATGTCACAAAAAACTATTTCGATGTCATTCGCGATCTGAAAAAGAAATGCCTGACGGATTGCAGCGAAAACTTCTCACTTTCAAAATATCTTATCTCTACATCATACTGTCTTTTAGGTTCAAGTTATAGTATGAATACCTTAGACACATATATGATCTGGGCGAACGTTTGCTCATTTTACTCTCTCTTGCAACTGAGCTTATTGATCTGAGCTAATTCGAGATGTTGGGGTTATTTCTAGCTAACTTGTATTTCAAACCTTTTTTCGTGGCAATTTTGCTAATGACATTACTTTTGTGCCAGAGCTTATGAAGTTGCTAGAATTCAGCAAAAAGAGTATATCTAATAGAGGAAGGCGGGGTAAAATGGCGAACTTAAGCAATTATGATTTTTACTGACCACTGTGAATGAGTTAGATTTTTGTGATTACTTCTTTGGTGTCTTGCTTTACAATACGAACTTTTGTTTAATTCCTCCTGTATGGTGCTTCTTGGCGCGTTTTCCCGTCTTGTCTCAGTAAACAAATAAAAGTCGCCAGGGTTACCACATTAAACTTCTTATCGCCTCGTTGGCTAAGAAATACCGTAATCTAGGAATCAACCGAAATTTTTCAATTGCCTGTTTCAACTTTTAAGAGGCGAAACAACGGCTCTCCTAAAAAGGGTAATTTTCGTCATCTTTCCCCAGCCATGGGGTTAGATGACTAATGGGATAGGGTGAGATGATGAACTAACCCCGGGATGTGAATTAACATTCATGAACACTTTATTAGCAAATAAATTTAATAGGGAAACGTGCCTAAACTGCTATATTTTAAATTGTTCCGAGTGGACCCCTGTTGATTTCTACTTAAACGTCCCCACTCTCGCCAAGGTGGCGATAGAATACATAAGCAGCTACCAGTATTTATGTGGCAAACGTAACTTAGAATTAACCCAGCGGTTTGGAACAACATATAAATACATTACTTTATATATTTTTTTATTATTTTTTTCGGGAGGGGAGGGGTGCCAATGAATGTAGTTTTAATAATTAAGTGTCTTCAAATTCTTTAACTGATGCGTTTATCGCTGTTCTCATTCGTTTTCATCTAGTTCTTTTGATAGTGTTGAAACCAGTGCATAACTCCTCAAACCCATGGCTATAAAACTCGCCAAAGTGCTGAGATTTTTTAGGTTAGCGAAAGTGATTGGTGATTGTGCTCAACTGATTCAGAATCCGGCATCATCAAATTGATGCTTTCAGAAGAAAAGTGCCAAATGAATACAGCTATTTATATCTTTTCGGAAAAACGCATCATCTGAGATTTTAAACTCCTGTTATCCACGCGATCGTATTTGCAATTTTAAAATTTATGAACTTTAAGAAATACATTTCGACTTATAATTATTTCTCATGCTTTTTAATGTGACTTGAAACTGACGTAATATCTTATAAAATGGCATACTTATGTGTGAAAAGAGGCTTTTATTCTGGTTACTGATTGGTCGGGGGAGAGTATGCGCATAGTCAAACCGCATCAAATGCGTCTTCAAGATTCTGCCGCCAGCTGCTTTTACGTTTAAGATATATAGATACTAACATGGGTGCGGGTAGCATAGAGCAAGGTTGGGGGCAATGCCCCCCCCCTGTATTTTTGTATGCAGTGTTTTTCCTCGCTTTTTTCCTCTTTCCAACATGGTAGCCATACGTTGAAGTAGTCTTTGCCCACCCCCTGGAGTAGTCTTTGCCCCCCCTGCGAAATATTCTGCCGGCGCCCATGGATACTAACAGTAAACCTGTATGTCTCAGAAAAAAATTATAAGCACAAAAATTGCCAAAAAAATGTTTTCAGAATGTTTCGATTTACATGGTCGAGAGAAAGAAGACAAAATTGGGTTAAGAACAGCAGAATAACTACATACTACCTCTCAGTTTCATCTGCGTGGTGCGCCAGTTTAATTTCGCTGGTAAACGAACAAGACGGAATAAGTCAGGTTAGGTACGGTTTTTAGTATATTTATATAGACCCTATGTAAAGAAGGTTATTTGGATGGGCTATTTTAAATTATCAAGTTGCGTTGTGACATGAATAAACCAGGTACGATATACACTTAGTTGCAATATAAAAAAGAGACGTTAAATACTTGAAACTATTTTATTAACATATACTATTGAAACATTATTATAACGGGCAGTGGTGGCTCAGCGAAAATAAAAATGCGTCCTATATGGACAGTGAAATTAAGGTGGAATGCTTTAAAAATTACGCCAGCACAGAATTACATATTGGCGAGAACAATAACTTGGCTGAGATTAATAGCGCCCATTCCAGAGCAACCCTAACAGTTAATCCAATAAAATTACAATGACGTAATCGCGAGCAAATAATTTTAAAGTCGTCGCAGGGGAACAACCAAATAACTTACGCCAGCAGGATGCCAAGAAGAAACTCAAAAAAGGCCGTTGATTTTGCAAACGGACGCAATATAATCTATTTTCAGCACACCGGTCTGAAGAGACGAAACAATTAAGAACAAAAAGAATAGTGCATACGGGAAAAGCGAAAATACAGATTTAAAAACCGAAATGGCTGTAAAATGAAAAACAGAAGTGATTTAGAATTCTTGAATTTTGGATAGATTACATTAAAGAAAGCCAAAGTAAATGATTATTAAATTAGATATGTGATCTTCATCACACCCTAGTTTACATAAATGCACTTTGAAAGCTAGTATATGATGGCTTCCTTGTGGTATGGACAGGTTTTACAAGACATAGATTAAGTACTGGAAATGGTTAACTATTGTATTGTGGCAAATCTACAAGAGTGGTATCTGCTTAGGGGGAATACCTTGAGCAGAGTATTTTATATATCTGGAAATGGTTAAATACAGTTACTTGTTGAACATTACATTAATAGCAACACGTGGACTTTCTGAACGATATAACTTTTGGTGGAAGATGACAATGTGCCACTAAGTCACCGAAACAAAACTGATCGTGACTGGTTGGAGGAATTTTCTAGAAGATTTCAGAAAATGATTTAACTTTCTAGAATCTCAGACATAGATGCATTCGTACATTTTATGGATGAAAAGTCAGCGCGTGTACAAAATCTTGCATCTGGAATGCCTTCGCACTTATTGGCTAATGTTGTAGCAGCATGCTCTGAACATGCCTTCAGAGAACTTTCGACGAATTTTTGAGTCAATATCATACCAAGATTCTGCAATTCGCTGTGGAAAAAGAAGTTTCATAGGATATTTGGTAATATCCCATAACTTTTAACACTTGAGTGTATATTTTCGCATGAAAATTTCAATTAAGAATGTTATGAATCCTGCCGTCCAACCACATATCAGTATGTAAAATGACCCGCCCATATCCCCAAGACTTATGACATCGGACGCTTCCGAATGTTCTCGAGTCAACGACGGCATTTTCAGAATCGTGAAGAAGTTCTCTTCCCTGCTGATTTTTTCGAAGATTCCCGCGGCAAAGAAACGGTGAAGGACCCTGTTGAGCTCTTCCGGACAGCAGAACGTCTTCGAGTACGGAATGCCGTACAGCTCGATGTAGAAGTCGTCTTTGGACACGAAGTACCGCCTCTCGTAAGGCACCGTCATCAGCTTGCTTCCGACGAAGGCCTTGCCGCGCGGCGCGGCGTCGAAGTTCTCCATCGCGTTTCCTGGCGACTCGTTCCGGATCAAGCACTCGCCGATGGCCCTCCAGGAAGGATCGTCGCTCTTCGCGAAGTCCTGGTTCACGTAGCTGCCCGCGAAGGAGATGCACTTGAAGGAAGCACCCGAAGCGGCCGCTCTCGAGAGGTCCCGGATGTCCCGGATGCCGACCATCGTCGGAAAAGTCAAGAAGGACAGCAGGACAGCCCTGTAGCTGCTGGCGACGATGAACATGGCTAAGATCCATCCGAAAGCCGCCATCTTGAAGGAGGTCCTCCTCGTCTTCAAGTCCACGGCGTTCTCCAGGGCGCCCCTGACCGTGCTCAGCAGGACCTTCTGGTACGGCTGCCTTCCGTTCAGGAGGAAGTGGAAGACCAGCGACATGGCCAGCGTCAGTCCCGCCAGCGCCGTCCACAGGGCGGACGAGAACGGATAGAAGATGGCCGAGTTCTTGGCCAGCGGCACCGGCGCGTCGGTCATGAAAGTGAGGGTGGAGTGCAGGTGGGGGAAGCTGAAGTTGACGGCGCCGAACCTTTCCGCCGTGACCGAGACGCCGGACATCGCCAGGTCGGACTCGGAACGCCGCACCATCCCGATGATTCCCGTCCAGTTCCCGTCGGGCAGTTCGGTGCCGAAAGCGTCGTCTGGCGACGTCAGTATTTCGTAGCGTCCTCCGAAGTATTTTGCGATGATGCGGATGAGTTCTGCGTCGTAAACATGAATGCCGTTTCCGTCCCTGTCTTGGGCGGCGTACGGCTTTATTTTGGGCGCGGCAAGAGAAGCGAATCGGAGTAGGTCCGTGGAGGGCATTTTAGATCGCATTTCATGTATTTTAAAAAATAAAAGATTTTTCTGGTGTCATCAGAGCCCGATCAACCTCCTAAATTTAAGAGAAGCGACGATCTATTTGGAAGGGAGAGATGGGAGCTTTTCATGAGCGTGATCCATTATACAAATTCTTCGATCTTACACTGGGGACAGTCTTTCATGCATTTTTTCACGATTTAATTTTCTATTTCACTTATGCAATCTTTCATCACGAAAAACAGTCAGTAAAAAATGTTTTTGCCACACTAGAGTGAAATCAAGGGGCATTTTTCTCCCCTTCTTCTTCAAACTAGTAAAGCATGCTTAGCATAAATTTCAGGTTGGTCGAAATGACATGAATTAACTAATACAAATTAATGAACATCAGAAGAAGAAAATATTTAATTCTCAATGTAACAAATTCTATAACTTAACTCCACTTGCTGAGCTGGATATCAAAGGAACACAGACTTCTGTTCGTTACTGCGGAAACTCGTTTAATAGATTCGAAGCACTTTATTTTATTAAAAAAAAAAAAAAAGAAAAACAATAATAAACTCCATCTTTTTCACAAGGGCGGATTCTAACATTATGTTTATGATCTAAAACTAACAAACTGTTTTTGTTACTTTAAGTAATAAGGAAAAAATCAATGTGTTAACTTTTAAAATACGTTCTTTAAACATTACGTGAACGTATACATCTAATATTACTTCTTATCGGGTAAACTTCCAGAGACACCCTTTTTAATACATTTTGTAAGAAAAAAAAATATTTATTTATCCAATTTACTATCAAGTCACTTTTGAAGGTACCATATATTTGAATTAAATACAAACATATTGATTTAGTGAAGATATATTTAGTGCTGGACAAGTATGTTTTTCAGCACTTTACAAGAAAAAATGTAACGAGTTTATGCTTTCTGTGTGCTTGTTTGCATGTGTTTCCGTGCCTTAACTCCCGTATGTAGACATCGATTGCTATGAAATATGTTGGTTTTGGGTTTACTTGTTATTGGTAAGCCTTATGCGTGACGCGTGTACAAAATGTTTCACGAAGGACCTCTAATTTTTAAAAAGAATAACTCAAAAATGATGATAGATAGAAGCATGAAACCAATGGTATGTACACTCAAAATACTGGTGTTAAAATATAAAATAAGTAAAAAATTTGCGTAAAAAACACACATAAAATGATGATACGATCGTTTCGAGTGAAAATTCCTTCGGTCTTCATCACAGTCGTAACACTTCTTCTCACTAAGCAGTGGGAACTGAAAACAAGCATATTACCATCTAGAAAAAAAAAAACAAAAAAAAGTAAAATCGAGAAACCAAGGATATTAAAGGAAGGGGGAAAACAGGGGGTTATACAAGAGAAAATAGAAAAGAATAAAATAGGGACAAACAAAATTACATAACAAATAAATAAAAATAAGCAAAATAGAGCACGCAAACATACACGAAAAAAAAACAGAGCAATCAAAAGAAAGAAAGGAAAATAGCATAAAAACACACATAATATTTTTATTTTTTTTATGTATACATATATACAGGACAGCACATTCTTCTACTTTTTTCTTCTTTTTCTTTTTTCTTTTTTTTTTTTTTTTTTTTTTTTTTTTTGGCCTTTCGCCCCATTGTTTCTAACATTGGTATAGCTTCTTATAACCTTTCACGTTTCCTCTCATATACTCTTTCACCTTTGACTGCTAGTAATACTCACACTGTTAAAAATTCTTATGATTTTGCCGACAAAGTTTAACTTCTTTCCCCTACTAACTATAAAATGCTTTCTCTTGATGTTAAATCTTTACTTACTAATGTTCCTATCCATGGTGCGATTGTCTGTTCGGAAAAGGGTTTACGTGAACTTCACTATTCTTCTATTGAGATTAAGGAATGTATATCTTTAGTAAGCGTTTGTGTTAAACAAACTGCTTTCTTTTTTAATGGTTTATTCAATAAACAAACCGAGGGTCTTGCTATGGGTAATCCTCTCTCACCTCTTTTATGTGATATTTATAGTCATTATTTTGAAGAGAAACTCTTCAAGGTCTTTGATTTTTCGTGCTGGGTCAGATATGTGGATGATACTTTCGTTCTTGTGGATTCCAATTGTGTTATTTGTAACTTACTTTTGATTATTAATTCTGTTGATCCATGTATCCAACTTATTCTAGAAGGGAGTGCAACAATTCTTTACCTTTTCTGGATGTTCTTGTTTCTAGGAATCCTGGCTGTTTCTCTACTTCTGTTTTCTGCAAACCCTTTTCTATCTCTTTACCTCCTCATACCCATCTAATCATCCTTACCAGCAAAAACTTTCTGCTTTTTACACTTATGTGTTTCGTGCTATCAAAATTTGTTCCGACTCTTCATCTCTTATTAACGAGACTAATTACTTCAAATCCTTAGCTGTCTCTCGTGGTTTTAACACCTCTCTTATTGATAAAGCTCTTTCTAAATTTAATAAGCCTAATACTTCTTCTACTTCTATCAATTTTCACAACGAATTAATTGTGCTACCTTTCTTTTCACCTTTATGCTACAAAATTTCTAAGCTTCTCAGAAATTTCGGTTTCAAAGTCATTTTTAAACCTGTGAATAAACTTAAATTTTCTTCCTTAAAGATCCTATTCCTACTGAAAACCGTTGGGGTGTTTATTATATTCCTTGTGGATCTTGTGATTTGGGCTATATTGGTCAGACCGGAAGAGCTCTCAAATTTAGGCTGAAAGAGCATGAGAGATATATTTATAAGCACGAGCTTTCTAAATCTTCTATTGCCTCACATTGTCGGAATTCTAATCATCGTTTTCGGTTTTCTAAAGGTAAGATCTTGTGCACTCCTCGGTCTTTGTCCCATCTTGATTTTTTGGAAGGTTTTTCTATTACCCAGCATTTGGAACGTCTTGGGAACGGTGGCTCTTCCGTTCCTTTTGTTCATTCTGCTTGAAAGCTGTTGTTGTAAGGTTCTATTTACTTTCCTCCTCTACTCCACCCCCCCTTTTTTATTTCCACCCTTTTCTTCTGCTGCTAGTTTGTTTATTTTAATTAATAATTTTTTTCTCTTTAGTTTTTGTTATTGTTTTTTTTTCTGTTTTTCCTTTCTGTTTATTATTAGTCTTATATATATTAATTAAAAAAAAGAAGAAGAATGTGCTGCTGTATGTACATATGCATAAAAAAAATAAAAATAAAATATTATATGTGTTTTATGTTAATTTTCTTTCTTTCTTTTGTTTGTTCCGTTTTTCTTTTGTGTGTGTGTGTGTGTATGTTTGTGTGTTCTATTTTGCTTATTGTTATTTATAATTTATGTAATTTTATTTGTCCCGATTTTATTCTTTTCTACTTTCTCTTTTTTAACCCTCCCCCCTTTTTTCCCCCCGTGGTTTCTCGGTTTTCCTTTTTTTCCTATATGGCAACATGTTTTTTTATGTTTACCTTTTTCAGTTCCCACTGCTTAGTGAGAATAAGTGTTACGACTGATGAAGACCGAAAGAATTTTCAGTCGAAATGATCGTATCGTCTTATAAGTATAATTTTATTTGTGTGTTTTTACACAAAGTTTTCATTTATTTTATCAATGGTATGTTAATTAAGAAAACTGTAAGAATTTGAGACAGAAGCCACAAAATTTTACTTACAAATTGCACCGATAGATGACGCTATAAGTGGCAATACGGATTCCAGAAAGAGAGCTCAGACACCGAAAACAATAACATTAAAGCCGATTTAACATGCGCATCTTCCACAGAATATGTTAGGGCTGTACGCAGGAAAGAATTTTGAATGTTGGGGAAAGGGGTAAGATCGAGAGCTAATCCAATCCTTTTCTCATAATTGTCTAATAGCTGAACACAATAGCTCTATCATCGAAGTATTCGTCGAGACAGTCGAAAACGGTTTGTGTACGGTGTAGGCGAGCCCCATCTTGCATGAACCATTTCGTGACCCGTCGATCATCCAACAGTTGTTGAATGGTATGGCAAATGTTCCAAAAGTGCACTATACCATCAGTCGTCATCGTTTGTCGAAAGGAAAAAGGTCCAATGATGCTCTTACAAGAGATAGAAACCCAAATGGTAAGTTTTGGGGAATGGACTGGGCATGTGTGCCACAAATGAGGATTTTCTTAGTTCCGTGTTACAACTTGCAGCGCCATCTATCGATGTGGCTAAAATTTTGGTGCTTCTGTATCAAATTCTTAATTATTTTCAATAAGCAAACCACAGGTTTTGTGCTTCTATCAATCACCGTTAGTAATTCATTTTCAAAGCTAGGGATCCTTCGTGAAATACCCTGTGTTACAGATGAGACGGATTCTGTGCAATTTTCCATTGTGTTTGGTTTCGGGTTCGTGTGAAATTTTTCATTTATTGTACGTACATACTTCTGCTAATCAGATTTTAAACAAGAAATGTACTAAAAAGTTTTTTCTATTAAAGCTTTTCTTGTATAATCTGAGATTTATTGCTCGATTGCCAATCAACTTCTCTGGATCCTTGAGAAATATTTGGACGGCATGGCTAAATTTTCATAATTCTCCAACATCTCGAAAACTGTTGATTTTCCAGTAAATTATTTGAATATTTGAGACCAATGTCGGCTTTTTTTATTCTCTGGAGATTCTTTAGCAATTTACGATTCGCATAATCGATAACTCTTTCTCCTGATGGCTGCCAATAAAACAGTTTTCCATATACTATTCTTGTGGATAATCCTTCGCAGATTCGCGTATTTAGCACTGCTAGATATTGCCACCCGCCTTGGTGCCAAATATCCAAGCTGTGATCAAATTATTTAACCATAACAAAAAATTATTCCTATTGTATAAATCAATAAGGTTTATCAATTTCTTATCAAGATATCGCTAGCTGGCTTCCGTTTCGGAATTTTACTTTCTGTTGACAAACTCGACAATAAATCGCCAACTCAGCGATTGTTGGCTTGCCATCGCTGTTTGTAAACCAAAAAAACTTGTGGCAAACTTACATCACGACTCCCGAGACAGAACAAGGAGAACAAAAGGTTATTAAAAAAAAATTTAAGGCGCACATGAATCTGATGAATTTTCAACCCTCCCTTCTGCCACTTGGTGGGGCGGTGGTTGGAGCGGTTGATTGGGATGTCGAAAAGAACTTTAAGGAGAGTATTGGGGTGTGCTCGACTTTACTATGATTAACTATTTTCTGTGAAGCTGGAAACATATTCAATAGCCACACCTTCACTTATCTATCAGAAGATGTTGAGGACTTGCAACCTCTAACACCCTCTTTATTTTTGCAAAGAGCTGCGAACAGGATCCCTACCTGAGTTCGGAGATATTCGATTCTACATATTTGAATAAACGGTTTCATCAACGGCAAAAACTAAAGCAAGATCTAATGGAAGGATTTCGGATAGAAAATCTCGGACAGCTGAGATGTTTCTCTAAATGTAAAATCTCCATCAATCTTAGATTAGGACTAACAGTTCTTGTTGGTAATGACAACACAAGATGCATAGCATGGCCCATGGCAAAGATACTTCAGCTGTAACCAGGAAAAGGTGATAACACTCGTGTAGCTCTAGTAAAAACTATATAAATGGTGAACTTCTAAGACCGTACTAACGACTTTACCCGCTTGAAGTCCAAGAGGAAGACGGCAATTGATTGCCTGAAAAACCACGAACTTAGTAGTTCACCTCCTCTCACGACCTAGGTTGAAGTGGACTGTTCAGATAAATGTCTCGATTCTACGAAATCGCCAGACCAACTGAAACCTGAGAAAGATTGTATTGAACAACCAACAGCCAGAACCAGATATAGTCGTGAGGTGAAGCCTACCAAAAGACTAGATTTGTGAAGTGATGGTATAGAATGTGACTAACTGCATTCTTTCAAAGAATGCAAGGTGGGATGATGTCACAGCTCTCATCATGAACTGAACTGAACTGAGTAGTAGTTAGCATAGGAGCATATCTGCGCACGCTGGAATTCCATATTCTTTTTCCTCATGTTATATGTTTGTGATGTGCGTAATTTGTGTGTGTAAAATAAATTAGTGTTTTTTATGAGATTTTTGCAGCTTTCTATGGAATTTTAAACACACCCAACCCGACGTCCGATCTACTTAACAGGCAAGTTTATTTTCCTACCTGTATTTCAAGTTTTATGGATTAAGAGTTTAAAATTTTATTTTGTGAATTTGATAACGGATAACCATTTTAAAAGTACAGTAGACCCCCTATAACACCGGTCCATACAACACGGATTTGTAGAACACGGCGAAAAAATTGCGATCGGGTTCCTATAACACGTATACAGCACGGTAAAATGAGACAGGTGTTCTGATTTTACTACGCTTTTGCTCCTGTCATAATATAACTCTAGAATGCCAAAACTCAACATCATTGTGTTTCTAAGGAGTGTAAATAAGTTTTGAAGCGATTATACAGAGCAGCTCGCACTCCAGGGAGTATATCTCAGGCCCCGTACAACACGGATTCATAAAGCACGAAACGTATCTACCGTATTATAGGGGGTGTACTGTATATTAAAACCTTCGAGGAACGAATAGTAAATACGGAGTAGGCACCCGCTAGTTCTTCTATGGGGAAAAAATGAAGTAACTGAATGCGTAGCCATGATTGTCGTGGCTCAATAAATACTATGAGCTGAAACGGCTCTTTAACTCCGAGCCACGCGCCCCAAGACTACGTATAGGGTTACTTCCTTTTTCTCCCCATAGAAGACATAGCCGGTTACAGTTGTGGCTTCACTCCTCCCCCCCCCCCCTCATGCCTGCTCCATATTATTCTCTCCTCCAAGATTAAAACTTTGGTTTATCTCAAACAATAATAAACAAACATAAACACAACGGCACACACGGACTGATACAGAATGGGAAACAAACATTTTAGGATAAAATTCAACCCGGATTAAAGTAGCTTTAGGCTGTCAGGAACGAAATAATTCTGCAAATTTCAATTATCCGATTTCCTGCCATTAGTCCCAAAGGGAAAGCATTCCAAGCTAATAGGAAATCTAAGAATTTATAGAATTATTTCTCCTGTACCGTATCTTCTTAACATAGCTGAGTTCTAATGAAACTTCAAACCCGTGACGTAAAAATGACGTCGATTTCACTTGCGATTTCAAAATATCGAGCTAGGTATAAGCTTCATGTACTCAGTACCTCAGCACTATCATGTTGATATCAATGGTTTAATACTACAATAACTTTGTATTGTTTTGTAACACAAGTTTCGATGTTTTTCTTCTGAATTGACAGAAGATGATGTTCTGGAGGCGATTTAAAAGTAATAGTTTTCACAATTCTTAAAGTATGTTTTGAGATATTTTAGTTGTGTGTTGCTTTGAAAATAATATATTTCAAAGTGCCCCTTGACGAATTTTTTGCGTAAGTCGTGTTTTTACGTTCAAATACCTGCCAAATAAAATGGCGTCGAAAACGTAATGCCATAATACGTAAACCATAGATATAACAAACCTAATCCAGCAAAGTTATAATCCGAATAAAATGCATTTTAGAGCAAAATAAAACAAGGAAATAATATAAAAGTAGAAATACATCTATTGATTCTTGGTTTAACCCACTGCTTGGCGCGATGTCAAAAATTAGCAGTTTGGCGTATTTTCCCTTCTAGAGATGAACACAAAAATTCAGAAATTTGACGGCACCCATTTGGCGACATTTCGCCAAAATTCAACAAGATTGGAGTCGTTTGACGAGATTTTAGGCATGACTTAAATAATGAATGTCTACAGACTTGTGTGACCATAATGTATCGAAACTGTCCGTAGACTTGTATTGAAAATCTTATCGGCAATCCTGTAGATAAACTACTCAGTCGATTACAATCGAAAATAGGGAGGTGCACTACTAGATATTACAGCAGTCCTAACTATAAAATTTTAACATCATGCGTCTAATACACCTGTAAGTCGTTACCATGAAGGTAGACTCATAAAGAAGCTAATACTGCCCGTAGCTCCTTGCTGGTATTCGTGGTCCCCAAACTACCTATCAAATATACGTAATTGGAGGGGGAGGGGATCAATGTTGAAAATCGCCAAAGTTCGCAATTTTTGAATATCTATCGCCAAGTTTTGTGCCAAAAGATATGTCCTCAAAGCTGAACCTAGCTTGGCGATATCGGTACTTACGTATTATCCCGGCGCTCCGCCTAGACGAGTGATTTTTCGCCAAGATAAATGCCAGACACGTGAAATTATTGATGATTTAGAATGCGTTTGCCAGCAGTTTGCCAGCACATTTGACGAAAAAATAGTTTGTCTGTTGGGGGAAAATAGTTTGACCAAAAAACAGGGAATGACCGCTGGGATAATACGTAAGTACCGTGAAACCTACCATATATGGCTAGAAACTGGCAAACGCTACAGTTGCCAGTACAAAGGAGAAGTATAGTAGAATATGCCTAACGAAGATTGTAAAACAGTTTCAGTAAGCGATTTTAATATACATTTTACTTACAAAGAAGTGTTTTGTGGAGCAAGGAAGCAAATTACGGTGCACTCATAGATAACGATGCACTTTCCAAACAGTATTTATAAAGGTGAAGTATAGTTAGAATTTGCTTGACGACGATTGTAAAAAAGTTTTAGTAGGTGATTTTAATACAGATTTCGATTCCAAAAAAGGGTTTTATGGTTAACAAGGAGGGAAAATACAGTGCACTCATGAATAATGATACACTTTCCAACTGAATGGAATAAGGAAGAAAAATAGGGACGACGCATGGATTATGATACCCTTTATAGCACTGTAAGGCGTATTTAAAATATGGAAGTGTTTCAGATTTTATTTTTATTAAATTGTTCTCTTTTTTTTTCTCTTCAAGCGGAAACTTCAATATTTGAAGAGGAGAGCAACGAAGACGGAGAATTGCACTACCGGCGATGTTTACTCGCCGTACACGTTATATTATGGGTACGTACATTTTTAGGTGACGGTGATAGGGGCCACTGAGTTTAGTTGGTGACGCCAAGGATTACGCCAAGATCGCACGCAGCTATGTTTTAGAACGGAAAACGTCTGTAACAAGATTTTACAAACTGTGTTACGCAATGCATTAAGTGATCCGCTCATAAAAAAAAAAAAAAAAAAAAAAAAAAAAAATGTTAACTTAGGTTAGACCCTCAAAGTGCTTCATCCGAGGAAAAGCTTGTGAAACCGAAGTCTATATTTGCGGATGTTTTCGCTAGATTTTACCATCACCATCTTGGTGATATATCTCGATTGCTTGGCAATTCAGTTTCAGTGGCCACTATAACCTCACAAGTAGCAATTTTCATCATGAATGCAGGGACTGATTTACGCAGGTCATTCAGGGCACTGTGTCCAAACCTTCCGCCCCCCTTCTATTTTCAGTGTCTTCCTACAAAAATAGCACAAGTTGAAACTAACTGTTAATCCAACAGCTTACGTTCGTAATGAATTGAAGATATTTTGCCTGTTAAGTGTACAGGTTAATTTTTTTATTTATTATTCCAGTTAAGATGATATAAGATTTTGATTTCGTTAGAACAAATTGTTTCCAGTTAAACATGTGGAATCTCCTAGCTATGTTTATATTAAATTGTAGTATTTTTTTAATACTAGCCGCCAAGGCTGCAAGTTTCGCCGTCCCATACTTCACTGTTCTTTATACTCAGTGCAGCGTTGAGTCAATTTCTGGACTCATTTCGATGAAAATCATGTTTCTTTGTCTTAACAGAATTTGTCATTCAGTTTATTTATGTTACGGTAGCTACACATTTTGGGTGTCATTGTAAAAGCCGGTGTTGAAAACCGGAACAGATTTCAGCCAATAGCTAAATGTGTTGGCTGGAACACATTTCAGAGCCAATGGCTAAAATGTGCTTTAGCCCAATGCATGGTGGCATGTGTTAGAAGGGCGTATTGCACCAGGTATTGTCAATTCGATATTTTAAAGCTGTGAAGAAGTCCGAAAGATCTTGCATTTTTGTGCATCCATTATTGTTGGTTTGTAATCTAGCTACTGCGTGGCATAGGCTTGCTCCATTGGACGTCATTCAACTGTTGATTTGGATTGTCGCACATGCGTTATTGTTATTGCCCTCATATTCACATCTAGCTGTTGCCGTTCGCAACGTGGCAATATCGTCGATATTGGTACCGCATACGTTAGCGTATTATATAAGTAGATGATAACTGCGTTGTAAATGCTTATGTGAAGATGCATTCATCAGTAAGCATTCATTGAACCGCATTCAACAAGACATGCCCATGCGCCCTTGCGAAGCTTCTGTGCCCAGAACCCCCAATTGCGCGAAAAGGCTCGTAGCATAAAGGTTAGGACCCATTGCCTTTTCCGAAAGCCTGGTGCTTCAACCCTGTTTTTTTAATTTGGAACTTTTTCGTTCCTCGGAGACACTTGCAACGCAGAAGAGGCGTTTTTATTGCCTTATGGAATTCTGCTCATCCGTTCCAGCTGCAGAATGCTGTTTAAAGCCTGTATATTTATTCAATTTGTGCAGGTTTGTATAAAAATTGCAATGGTTTTCTGAACTTGCACAGATTAACCGTATTTCGATTAATTTCAGTGAAGGAAATAATACCAGGGATCGATGGGGTCGAAATTTAACGGCCCCTTCACAAAAATACGATCGATTAAAACGGCCCTTTATTGACATTTTACCCTACATTTTAGTTTGTTTTATCATTGTTTTAACGAAAAAAATGACTTTTATTAAAATCTAGCTGCGTGCCCGTTCTTCGCACGATAAGAAACGAATATTTTACTAAAATAGAATCATAACTATCTATGCGGAAACAAACTGTCAAAAAGTTCAAGTAGTCCTTTCGTTGAAACTACCGCGGGATATATTACGCAACTTAGGATTATGGTTTAGTTATTTGTAAGACGATCGTAGAAAAATAATGAATTTCACGAAATAGTTATTAACGTAGTATACTGTGCTTTAATTCATATTATCCAAACAAATCTACTGTTACTACCGAAGAAAAAAAAAAGAGAATACTATCTATTACTTATATTAATATTATCTATCTTCGTTTCTCCATCTTTAAAGAAACATATTAGACATTTTAAATCAATGATGCCTTTCTACTATTTTGGTGATTCTATGGAATTTATACATTGCTATTAAAGCAGATCTCCGTATATTTTTAAGCATAATTCTTGTCTGATTGGCGAATTATCACAGCAAAATTTTTCATCTCGTGATGCTGGAAAGCATCCAAGTTGTGCCAATTTAAATATTATTTAAATCCACCATGTTTCAGGCTCGTGAAAACATCAAACTGTGTCATCTCGAGGGACTATTTGGAATCGCTCAAATTGAAAATAGGGCGTTAAATTGTATTGCAGAGTTTACGAATTTCAGACAACTTTTAATCTATGACGTCACGTTCTGAACAGGGCAGTTGAATTTAGTTATTTCGCGCAGTAGTTTTCAAACGGAGTAATATTGAAACATACGACGTTGAAAAACTCTCTCTTGCAACAGAACTTTATTAAAGTTAATTTGAGAGATATTGGGGTTATTCCTAGCTAATCGGTATTTCGAATATTTTCCGGAGCTATTTTGCTAATGATGTAACTTCTGTGTAAGAGCTTGTTAAGTTGCTAAAATTTAACCCAAAAAAAAGTGTATGTAATATAGATAATATACCGCCAAAAGTCGTCCAAACTTGGCGACATTTTGCACGATTTTTGGGAATACATACAACGACCGTCGTCAAACCGATAACGAATACAATGCATTATGTTAATTAGTATTTTGCTTCTTGTGGCGACATTTGATTTTCCTACAATTTTAAAAAATGCAAGTTTCCTTTCGTTATTATGGTTGCTGAAAAATCACAGAGCTCAAAAATCGCTAAGGGTAACACGCGCATTAAACAAATTACTTTGAATTTTTATAATAGTAAATTTTTGCGTCAAAGCCTTTTAATGTAATTAGATTTCTAACTCATTTTTAAACTCATGACGTCAAAATGACATAATTCTCAGTTGCGATATCTAACATGAATTAGTGAAAGAAGAAAAAGAAAAAAAATACATTTTTCTATTTTCTACAGCATCTGATAATCTGGATGGAAGTTTATTATTTCGCTCGTGGTATAATTTTTTGTCAAAATTTGTTAACCTCATTAGGATTTTTAATGCATTTTTACACTCGTGACATCAAAATGACGTCAGTCTCACTTAAATTATTGGAAGTAATAAATAAATAAATAAATAAATCTATGTTAACTATGCTCACGAATGTGCTGAAATCGGACATTTGAGTAGCTTTCTACCCTGAAAACTGCGAAAAATCGTAAAAAATTAGGGAAAGGGTGGATTTCCAGAACTTTAAAGCAGCCTAGGGACTATTCTATGTCATCTTACGTGTACGTGCAAAATTTCAAGCCGATCGGTCGAACGGTGCGGCAGGAGTTGCAGGACGAACAAACAGACAAACAAACTTTCACATTTATATAATAGATTGGTATGAAAATTAATACAAATAGATATTGAAATTCACAAAAGTAAATATGTTTTTCACAAAAATGGGAACCTGGAAAAAATTCCTAAATCCACCCCTGCGAATATTTTGACAAAACAAGCTCAATCAAGGAACGAATTGAATTCGCATCTGAAGGTACGACATTATTATCGTTATTGTTAATCTATTTTAGACCAGTGGCCTGGCAATCGTAGTTGCTGGAACCTATGTGAACTGGGACATGGCGGATGCTAACATTCTGGTGGGTCCTGTTATTTACATAGTGACGAACATACTGCTCCTAGTGTCCGGAGGCATCATTGCGGTGTTCGGCGTCTCTGCTTGCTTTGGCCAGTTCTTCAAGAAGAGACTCGTGCTTTGTGTTGTAAGTATGGTCTAACCTCAATAACTCGAAAATCTTGATATCTCGAACAAATGTGCTTTCTCTTTCAAACTGATCCCTTTTCATTTCACCTCGGAAACTCGAACTTTTCCGGTATCCTGTGTGATACCGAAAAAATTCGAGATATACCACTGTGACAGTTAAATAACCCGACTAGTCTTAAAAAGGAACTTTATTGAAAATATTTTATGCAAATATCTTTTAGTCCCCCTTCAACATAGTCCAATTCCTTATCAACACAGTGCTGCATACGAATTTTCTACAGCTCAAAGCAGTGAGTGCTGCAGGTTATTAGGTGTCACCTTCTTTGGTCAGTCTGCCGTTTTTGCCTTCACATTCTCTATAGACTGAAAATGTGTCATCTTCAATGAAATTTCGGGTCGACCAGAACGTTAATCCTCTTCATAAACTTCCCGACCTTCCGAAAATCGTTTGTGCTATTCAAAAACTTGACTACGTGACATGCAATTATCTCCAAACACCTGCTTGAACAATTTAAAACCAGGGCTTCGAACCGAAACGGAACCGGAAAAAAAAACCTTAGTTTCGTCAGAATGAAAACCGGAACGGAACCGAAAAAATATATCGGTTTATTTGTCTTCGATATATCTCCAGTCATTTTGTTGTTGTGACCAACTTATCAATACTGTATACTGTATCCAATATACTGTAACTAACTTTCCAATTAACAAGTAATATATAAAAAAGATTCTTCTAAGTCAATTGCTTTAGGTCAACTAAGAAAAATTTTATTTCAGTTACTTTTTATTAAATTTAATTAATTAATTAATTGATTGATTGATTAATGCAGGGCTGTTTGTGAAGTAAGGGTCGATACCGTTAATCCAGTTTGTTTGTTTAGTTTATTGTTTTCATTTATTTTTAATTCCACGTAACAGGACCTAAAATTAATTAATTAAATTTGATTAATGAATTAATATTTGAAAAATCTGTATCAACACCAAGTGTCATCCACTACAAGTTTTAAAAAAATGTATTTGAACTTGAATGGATGAATAAAAAGTACTTTATTAACGATTGAAAATTTGCACAAGATATATAAATAAAGGGAGGGTGTGGACTATAATAGTAGGAATTGAAAAAAAAAAGAATAAAATCTCTTAAATTTTGATAGGATTACAGTTCTTGTTTATGATATAATTATATTTTTGTACAAATATATATATATATATATAACTAATAAGTAAAACACAAAACATACTACAAATAAGACATACCTCACATAAAAATTTAACAGCTATTGGCAAGAATTAGAAACCATATTTTGAAGCCAAATAAAGTGTAAGAATTATTTTGAAAATAGAATGGAACGGAAATTATAACCACTGTCACCATCGTCAGGGGCAACAAACAGTGGATTATAATTTAGAGCAAACCAAATAGTAGGGTTTCGGTTGTGTGGCATATCAGAAGAGATATTAACTCCACACATCTGGGCCCTACCCTACTATATAAAAAATGGAATCAAAAAGATAACAAAAATAGAAAAAGCAATTAGATTTTACATACCAGAGAGCACATGGTAATCTTAGTGTACACTAGTAATCTGTGTTGCCAATGTTAAGAAATGTAAAAGGTGAAAAGTGGTGTTGCCACAAAATAAAAGTGGTAAAAAGAAAGTATAGGTGTTGCCATATACAAAAACGTAATATTATTATACTTGAAAAGTATCCAGGTATATTATTATAATTAAATATGCATAGAATAATAATATATTAAAATTATTGAATGGCCAAATATATATATATATATATATATTATATATATATATATATATATATATATATGTATGTATGTATATAGAATGTACATAAAATAAAATTATCCATTCGGAACTGAACCGGAAACCGTTATTTTTGGCGGGACGAAAACCGGAACTAAACCGATATATTTTTTTTAGTTGAACCGGAACGAAATAAATTACGGTTTGAAGCCCTGTTTAAAATATTCAGTTGGAGATTTTTTTTAATTTCAGGAAGACGTTCAAATTGATGCGCGGCTCGATTTTTAAGCTTATCATGATCGCGCGGCACTTCGACACAACTACGTCTTACTCAAACAAGGATTAAAAAAAAAAAAAAAAAAAAGACAAACTGAAGTAGATAGAGGAACGGAATAGCATATATCACCTGCACGGAAAGCATCAAAGTCAACACCATTCCATTTCCACTACTCCACACTAAACCAAACGGCTAGTGCAAACGCAGTTCGGTTTTTTTTTTTTTCCCACAGTCGTATATGGGGAAACATGCCACAATTACAACAGTTTCTTTAAAATTAGCTTTCTCAATCACACTGAGAAACTGACATGAGTTCGAGCTCATTTTTACTTTCCGAACATGTACCATGTAAGGAAAGTATTGTAATCATGAAAAAATTCGAATTCGAGATTTTGGTGTATTGACACGTTTTGAGGTCTTCTGAATTCATTTATGCTATTTTTACGAGATGTATGTGTGTATGTGTGTATGTGTGTGTGTGTGTATGTGAGTGAACACGATAGCTCCTGAACAGGGCATGCGATTGAGCTCAAATTGGGTATATATGTTATAAACCACCGTCGCAAGACCGGTATTGATTTTGGTGTGTATAGGACTTACAGTTTTTCTACGGGGCTACGACAAAGATTTCTTTTACATTATGGCCTATGGAGGAAAATTCTGGAAAGTGCGCTAGCGTTTAAACGGTACATTCGATTGAGCTCAAATTGGGTATACATGTTATAAACCACCGTCGCAAGACCTGTATTGATTTTGATGTGTATAGGACTTACAGTTTTTCTACAGGGATAAAATAAAGATTTCTTTTACATTATGGCCTATGGGGAGAAATTCTTGAAAGTGCGCTAGCGTTTAAACGGTACATTCGATAGAGCTCAAATTGGGTATACATGTTATAAACCACCATTGTAAGACCGGTATTGATTTTGATGTGTATAGGACTTATAGTTTTTCTACAGGGCTACGACAAAGATTTCTTTTACATTATGGCCTATGGGGAGAAATTCTTGAAAGTGCGCTAGCGTTTAAACGGTACATTCGATCGAGCTTCAATTTGGTATATATGTTTGAATTATAAATCGATTAAAATTTATTTAAATGCTTGGTAATGATCTTAATCGTAAGTGTTCGGAAAGTCGAGTGGAGTCACTTCAGATTTTTTAATGACCGAGCCCGAAATTTCTTCTAAGTATAGTCAATTACTTCAACTCAGTGACGGCTCCTTCCTCCATTTGAGCTCGTGCTCAAATGGAGCAAGTAGCAAACACGAGCACGTACCAAAGGAAAAACTTAAGAATAAACACATTAACAAATTAAATTTAAAACAAATATTAAGTACACTTCTAGATTTTTATGAATTTGAAACGTGAGTTTTACGCTCTCTCCCCACTATTATTAAGTACGCTTATTATAGCTAACGCACTGTAGTGTAGGTTACTACAGCACAGTCTTTAATCCATCGCACGTGCGACCGGCAAATTTTCCTTCTGAACCGCTCTCTGAGAACAGAAACGGAGACAGTTGAGAAGAAGTACGGCGCTGCTGATGTCATTCCGTTCGCACATTTTCCATGTGCACACAGGGCCATTTTTTGAGGTATCTCTTCCGGATTTCCCCTTGGTGTGTTACGCTTTGTTAGTTAATTAATTTTTATTTCATTTTCTTATTATTTTCTTTATTTTTATCATTTTTCACTGCAGTATTTTTTTACGAACTAGCGTCGATAATTAGGATGGGAGTAAAGTAAGTGTTTCGGTGCTAAAGCAATGACATTTTTCAATATTATCCTTTGAAAAAGAAACCTAAAATAAAAAATCAAGACAACACTTTTACTAAACCTTATCTTGGTGACGAAATGTAAGACCCAAGATGACTTGTGTTCTTTCAGTTGCGTGCATTGTTTTCCTTCGACTGCTGGAAATTGATAGATATATTTTAATTTGTAAGGTGCGTCGTATCTGCCTATTTAATTCTCGAAATTTATTTTGTGAACCTCCATTTAAATAACCCACGAGCCGCCACTGCTTCAACGTGATAAAACATTGTTAGTTTTCTTGCTTTGTGCAAATTAAAGACAAATAGAGTAGGAAACTCTCGACGCACATTTTAATTCCTTAATCCTCCCCGTGAATCCCTTTTTAAAGTCTGTTTATAAGGAGTATGTTCAATATATGAGAAATTTCTCATGAGCCCGAGCCCCAACAGTGAATTACAGAGACCGGGTCGGGCTCGAGGGGGCGAGCCCGTCTCATCTCTACTGAGAAAGGAATCAAAGATACCCGGGTAACGATTGAAACGAATAGTGTCTTATAATTTCAGTTTTGGCTCTACTAAGCGAAAACATCGTTAATACTGTTCCCCCATCTTAAGCGCGACCATGGACTCAAACACGCATGCGCTAACTGAACGAGTCCAGTGGCGAAATAGGGGTGAGGATGCAAAGCACAGGGAATGTTTTCAAGTTGTGGACAGTTTTGGAAAATGATAGCCAAAGGAAAATGATAGCCACGAACGAGCCATTTTGTTTTCGATTGAAGGCAATTAATAATGGAGAGTTGAAATGAGGTTTATCGGTGTGACGTCATTTTTCCACCAACGCGTGACCTTTCGGCTGTGTTGATGAGTAGCCCTGTAATCTGATTGGCTGAAGTGTATATTTTCCATCGACTCGTGGCTGAAATAGCCTCGTCTCAGTGTAAGTTTTAATATGTTAGCACTTTTTCATGGGACTCTTTGGAGAGATATCTTTTTGCAGTCATGTACAGGTTCCAGAGAGTTATTGAAACATTCGTAGGCAGCACAATAGAGAGGCATAATTATTATTTTTTTGATTTTGCTGCTTATTACCAGGAGTCCAGCACATAAGCCTATGGAGAAATGGTTGTTTGTTTTCCACCGTCACGTGACTTTTATAGCCTCGAACCCAAGGAGGCGATATCCTCCATTTGTTTCTCTTCACTTTAGATCCTAGCCCAGCGCAATGAGCTCTGCGTATCCTTCTATCCAAACCCCCTTCTGCCTTTCAATTCCTCTTTTCGTAGCTGGGCACGCTTAACGTGATGGAACAGTATATGGAGACTTACCGGGGGAGAATATATTTAAATTTTTTTTCACAAATTACATTAAACAAATAAACAAATGCGATATATTTTCTTTTCAAGCTCTCCATTCGTAAATTGACATTTTCATATACTTTATCCTTGAGATATTCAATTTTTTTTTTTTTCTAGTTCGCATACGCAGTGACGCTAGTATTTGTACTGCAGTGTGTGATTGCTGCTTTCTCTTTCACGTGGAAAAACGAAGTAAGCAAATTAGCATTCTGTTTGTGTGCAAAAATATACTGATTTTCTTTATCTATTACTTAACATTTATTTTAATACAATCAGTTCGTTTGGCGTAAGTTCGGATGTACAGTAGAGTCCCCCTAAATAGGACTGGGAGTAAGCCGGTAAAGCGAAATGCCGGTTAAAGCAGAGAATGGAAAAGAAATACTATTTTACTGATGGCACACTATATGATTCTCTATAGTAAATTTGTTAATTTATTACAAAGGTTTTGCATACCATTACGATGAAAGTTTAAAATAAAATTTTAAAAAATGATTTTTTATCTGCTAAAGACTGGAAGTTGGACGACTTGCTGCATAGATTCACCATTTTTTAAAAGCATCACATCGATGGAGGGAACTGATGCTTGTGTTTTAAGCATGAAATAAGAAAAAATAATTACGAAATCTTTGTATTTTATAGTCAAATAACGCTAAGGGATTTCCTGCTAATAAACGCAGTTCCTCCTTACGATGGTTAATTCCACAAAGCAACCAAACAACCTCTAGCCTCTGTACGCGTGAAAGCAAAGCAATTGCCTGGCTACTGTGTAGAATTCTATGTCTTTGCTTCAACCACTAAACTAAAATCTCGCCAGATTTGAGTGCAATGCATCGCCCAATTTGACGCAAAGAAAGAGTGTTGTGTTGGAAAGTGTTTTATAATCGACGCGTTTTGCATGATCTGCCTTTCTTGTTTGTTGAGTGTCCTGTTTGCTAGCATGCCCACGTAAAATTTAAGAAAGAAAGGAATTATGGAGCAGAAAAAAGGGAGGGGATACATTGTAAAATCTCGCTGCAATGATTTTACGGAAAAAAAAAAAAAAGACTAACGAATAAAATATTTCTAATAAAAATTCAGTGACGGTAAAATTTCATTCTAACAAATTTTTCGGATACGAATTTAATCTTTGATCCGTTTAAATTCGTTAAATTCAGATTTTACGTAATGCAAGTGTAACATATATTTAGCTGAAAATTGATTTTCTTTTTATTATTATTATTATTATTATAATGTATATATTAGAGCTCGAATAATGTTATAAAAGTTTTTAACATCTGAGAGAAGATCCTGCTTTTATTTAATTAAACTTTCAGGAAAATTTAAAAAAAAAAAAAAACTTTTTCATATATAAAAAAAAGGCCTTTTCAACTGCCTACAATGGTTGGTAATACGATTTCAAGATCAAGGCAATTGAAATCAAACCGTTTTGTTGCTTTCGTAGGTTCATTACATAGTGGAAGCTCAGTTGTTGAAGTTCATACGTGAAGGCGATAAATCGAATTTTTCGACGTCGGTGGAATTTGGAGCCATGGACAGGATCCAGGTTCGAGTGAGTAGCCCATTACGAATTACTAATGCCACGTTCAGAAAGGAAACATTCAATTGCGGGGGGAGGGGGAAAGACACGTGACACTACAAAGACTCGTTGGTTAAAGCGGGATTTTTACTCCATCGCTTTTGATGTACGACCAAAGTGAATCCCTCAGGGTGAAGCCATCCGGAGTGATCAGATCATCCTCGTTTACATATTTTCATTCAGTTCGGTGGTTTCACCTCACGCGCACGTACTGTCACTTTTGCGGGTGCGCAAACCCTCTCAATTGCGAGGCTTCTTATTAACTCCTTCCTCCTCGCTCCCGTCAGATACACGGACGGTGCTGACTTTTTCGCTCCAAGTTCTCGTGACCGTGAAATTTCCGGGCTGGAGTGCTCAAAAATTATGAGCCAGAAAGCTTAGGGCATTTCAATTCTTATGGACGGAAATTTTTTATATCGCATTTCACACAACAGATGACAGTACCAGACTATTTTTAACTTATTTGGCGATAGTTTATTTATAAGAGGGTAGCACTACTGAAATATGTGTATCTGTGATATGCATTTTGCAGTCACTTTTTTAATTATGTTCGAAAATTTACAAATATTTATTTGTGTTATGGCGTAAGTTTAATAAAATTCTCGTTTAATGTTTAATTTAATGTTTAAACATATATTTTTAGTTTTTCCCTGCTCGCTGGAAAACATACATTTAGTCACAATAACCCCAAATATTGGCTTTTCCTATATATATATATATATATATATATATTATATATTTATTTTTATTTCTTGCTAAAATGAGTACATATATTGCACATACACTTTTTTATACACTTTTTTATTTCCTTGAATAAAAAATAGGCACTTTTATAACTGTTTTCTTAAAAATAATATATCCTTTAAGGAGTCCTCCCTGCGTGGCAGCTTTTTGTTCTCGTAATGTTCTCGCATTGGGGGAAAACTCGATATTTTTAGCATTCAAAAAAGGCACTAAATTTTGCTTTTTGGATCATTGTAATGGATAGAACCGGTTGGTTAAGCAACCTTGCGGCTTTGTTTTCCCAGCGGCATTTCTATGTTTTGAATTGGTTAAAGATAATTAAAATGTTTATAAAACTCTTTTTCTGTGGTTGAATACAATAGGAAGACACTAGGAGAATCTGCGCAGAAAGGATGTACAGCGTCAGTCACTCAGATGACGTCATTGAAACGTCACATCGAAATGCTCTATGGTGAAGGAAATGAACGGATCGTTTGTTTGCATTTTTCTTCACTCAGGATGAATCATCGTTTCTGTGAGAGACTCTTTTATCAAAATTTGATCAAGGTCTACTTGTTTCATCGTTCTTCACTGGTGCACACTCTGGATAAAACAAAAATGAAAGGCAGTCTACACATTTCACTTCGGATGATTCTTTCAAAATGAACATCCAAAGTGATAAGTGTGTAAATGAGCCTTAAGTTTCCCCCTCAGTGAGACCCATTCTGGAAAGCAACCCTAATCACAGAAATGTAATCTTCACTATCGCGTCTTTCCAATGATGAGAGTGAACAGGTTAAAACTACGTTCAATGTTGAGTTTAAACTCTTACACTTAGTATATTTTTAGGTTCAGGCCACTTTCAATCTATCACAGAGTCTGGAGAGTGTTAAGAAGTTGACACATTCTATTTTTTTTCCAGTTTCGTTGTTGCGGAGCTCATAACTACACGGACTGGCAGAATAGTGACTGGCTGCCAGGAGAGAACGAAACCACTGCAGCTGTGCCGTTATCTTGCTGCAAGAACCGTGCCAGTTCATATGAGTGCAACCTGCATCGCTTGGAAAACATCGACACACAGGTACACAGAGTTTGAAAATTTTATTTTATCTTTGCTCTGTAGCCATCGATTCAGAAGAACAGCTGGATACACTGCGTAACGCTGAAAAAGTGCTGCCGTTGCCGTCACTCGATTTAACTACCATCTACATGACGGTCGAACGGCTAGGCAACCGCTTGCCAAAGAGCCAAAAACCTTTTTTTCGACACAGTTGACTGTGCGGCATGCGATCAATCGACTCCCATGATGCTAGGCGTTAAATCAAGCGATGGCAACGGCTGCATTTTTTCAAAGTTGGGGCATTTTAAGCAGTTTATCCAGTTGTTCTAAATCGATTTCCTTAAAAGTCCTTCACCCAAGGTATACCCCTTAGGCAGATAGCCCTCGTGTAGATTTATCGTAACCACATACCAACCATCTAATTCTATGTTTCTGTGCCCAGTGCTCTGAGCTATATAATAGAACTGGAGGGATGAAATCTTGTACCTTAGAATAATGTCCATTTGGCCCTCACGCAGTGCTGTTTAATTTCGAAATGAAATCTTCAAGAAGTTCAATATAATTCGAAGTGCAGTACAGTGTGCGACATTTATTCAAATATTTTTTAAACTGCAGTCTTTGAAATTTAACGTTAATGCTGATCAATTGCTATGCATTCAACTGCACCGCTCATTTATCAAAGGATTGACCTCTTACCGGATTTGCCCGAGCTGAGCTCGGGCAGATAAAACGTTCCATTCTGGATTATCCCGACTAGAGATGGAGAAAAGCGTTATTTTCAAAGAACAGTTGTTTACTGTTCCCGTTCTTTTTTAAAGAACAGTTCTTTTTCCTGTTCTTTTGAGAACAGGCTCTTTGATTATCGTAGCTTTATTATGACTATTTTATTCAATTTAAAAATGAAAATATACGTCCTTTTTAACATGTATTATGCTTTAATACAATTGCAAAATGTTTAAAAAAACTTTGCAACCAACATACTGGCTTTCTTTAATCAAGTATATTAACAGTAATTTTTGGTAAAAATATTTTAATTATATTAACGTTCTATAATATAGTGTTAAATATGCACATAATTCTAAAATCAAAATTTTTTCTGTGCTTTTTATTAACTTTTGTTATCCTTACTCATAGCATGTATGTAAAAAGAAATGGAAAAACTTCAATTCTAGAGAGAATTATTTAGGCCAGGCCTAATTTTCGATT
Organism: Cheiracanthium punctorium; assembly: GCA_038373885.1. Lineage (NCBI taxonomy): Eukaryota > Metazoa > Arthropoda > Arachnida > Araneae > Cheiracanthiidae > Cheiracanthium > Cheiracanthium punctorium. Next base: position 30,384 of record JAWZYV010014031.1, read on the forward strand.
ACTTACCTGAGTGATACAATATTGCTTACATGAGTAAACAATATTTGAGTCTGACAGCTCCTAAAATGGCATAATATTCATAACTGTTTATTTTGATTAGACTATTGCACAAAGCTTTGGAAGCAGCGGAATCAATAACTTTAAAATCCGTCCAAACAAAATATTTTTTTTCTATCCATAAGGAAAAACTATCCAAACATAAGCATAACTAAGAGTTGTACCAGTAACAGCGCAAAGGAATGATCTGTTTCAACTAATCCTTGAACGGTCTGATTTAATATGCCACGTGACTGCATACCCTTTTGTTTTAGTTTTTTCTTCTTCAGCACTACTGCAGTAAAAGAGCCGACGCACAGGAGGAGTGACCGCTGAAGCTGAAAATCTGCAATGAAATCCTCCACCCCCTCCTTTCCTAGCCCTATTCCCAGTCCACACCATAAATTTCATGATAAAGCGAAAGTAACGCAAGACTTTGACCCTGGATAATGTGCCAGTGGGTCGTCGGGAAGTACGTTACCTCGGGCACATAATATCCGCATTATCACAATGCACCTAAGTAACGCAAGCTTTGACCCTATAGTCGTAACTCTTGGAGGAATGGGAGGGGGGGGGGTGTTGCAGAACCAAATGTTGCTTTCAAACATTTTAATACAAAAATAATAATCATAAAAAAACTCAAAATACTATAAGAGTGTTCACTATAACGAAAGCTGGAGAAAGAGCACCCCTTCAAGACCGTACCCAGGGGGTCTGGTCCCCCCTCCCCCCGAAATTTAAGATTTTGTTAACAAAATAATAAAGTTGAAGTCTTTGTGAAAAATTCAGCCTTTTTCTTTCGTTTGGTCCCCTTCCGAAATTTTTGTCTGGATAAATTTTTTTCTGGATACGGCCCTGACCCCTTGTCCCCTATCTAAGCACTCATGCAAGACCGTATCCAAGGGGGCGAATCAAAAAGTCTGCACCCCCCCCCCAATTTAAAATGTTGTTAACAAAATAATAATGATGAAGTCGTTTGCTGAAAAATTCAGCCTTTTTCACTGTTCGCTCCGCCTCTTAAAAAATATATATTGTTCCAGGTCTAGCTCCAAGAGGTTATGGATCTGGCTCGGGTTTAAAAAAAAAATCCTTCTTTGGCTACAACTACAAATAAAAATATATGTATCGGGCTCCAGCTTAAAAGATATGGCTTTTGTACCAACGACAAACATTTTTAGCTGTAATTCAAAATATTAAATAAGTCCATCTCAAGTTAAAAAAAAATAAAATAAAATCCTTGTGTTGCCTTCAGGTTAAAAATACACGGCGGGGACCTGCCCATTTCCAATGGGGGAGCCCACAAAATAGTCGATACGCTCTTAGAGCTTAAAAAAGAAAAAAAAATGTACCGTTTCAGCTTTAAAAGTACATGCTCCAGCTCAAAAATTAAAGACATTCCGTTTAAAAAGCTATAAGTATCAGGCTCAGTATTGCTCCGACTCCGATTTAAGAAAAATGAGTACGACTTTGGCATATAAAATTACATGGCTCCGAAAATCCAGATTAAATGGCTTCAGGCCTGGGCCATACCCAGAAAAAAATCTGATGTGTCCAACACATGACTTCCTTGCACGTCCATTAGATCAAAAATATTTTCGACGCACTTCCTCTAAATTTATTTGTTTGAAAGAGATAAAATATCAATAATAGTAAGGTTTAGCGATGTCTAGCCAAGTATTTCGATATCGCCAAGCTGAGTTCAATTTGAAAGATTTCCTTCTGACACTTTATTTGGCGATATTTCACCAAAAGCCGACAAACTTGAGATAGTCAGCGAGATTTTGGGGATAGCCAAAGTAGTCATTGACCACAGACTTTCAATGAATTGAATGCATCTATACACCTCAATGTATTCAAAGTCATTTGGCTCACCATGTAAATAAATTCTCAGTCGATTGCTGTCAAAAAAGATATTGAAAACAGTTAGATATTACAATAGTTCTAAATACAAAGTTAAAAAATCTACGGGTTAAAGTTTTAGAGTTATACAAAATAGGAAATAATTTTTGGCGCCAAATTTGGCGATATTTCGGCGAAACTCGTCAATGTCGACGACATTTGGCGAGATTTTAAGCATAAACCAAACAATGACAGATTATCGCCAAATTTGGCGATATTTCGCCAAAACTCGCCAAGAACGATGACAAATGGCGATACTTTGGGCATGGACCAAATGACTGACTATCGCCAAATTTGGCGATATTTCGCCAAAACTCGCCAAGGTCGAGGACAGACGGCGAGATTTTGGGCATGTACCAAACAATGACTGTCTACAGTTGTATTATAATGAAGATGTCCATAGACATTAAGGTACTGAAATTCTTTTCGGTTGTCCTGTAAATAAACTCTCCAGTAGATTGGAACCAAAAATCGAGATGCACAACTAGATGTTACAACATTCTTATATATGAAATTTCATAATAGTTTTTGAGATTTGAGAGTTAAATATGCACACACGTACACCAAAAGTCGCCAAGCTTGGCGACTTTTGGCATAGTTTTTGAGGGAGGCACGTGACCGTGGTCGGACCATTACCTTATGTGGTAGGACGGTATTGTGCTTGAAATGGATGAATGCCCCTAAAATTGCTATTGACCGTAATGTATTGGAAATCTTTTGAGTGTTCCTGTAGCAGAACTATAAATGATAAAGACACTTTTTTTAATAGAGAAATTCATTTTCTAACTCTTTACAGCATGTATCACTTCTGAGTCGTTTGAAATAGCCCAATACCTCTAAAAAACGCTTTCATGAATTTCGGCCCATAGAGCGTAATGTATTTCGAATCTTTTGGGCGGTCCTGTAGATAAACTATTCAGTCGAATGGAACCGAAAGGGGAGGTGCACAACTAGATGTTACAACAATCCTAAATATAAAGTTTCAACATTCAACGCCTAACAGTTTTTGAGATATGCGAGTTTAATGAATTTCGGCCCATTGAGTGTAATGTATTTCGAATGTTTTGGGCAGTCCTGTAGATAAACTATCCAGTCGAATAGAACCGAAAGGGGAGGTGCACAACTAGATGTTACAACTATCCAAAATATGAAGTTTCGACATTCTACGCCTAATAGCTTTTGAGTTAGGCGAGTTTAATGAATTTCGGCCCATAGAGCGTAATGTATTTCGAATCTTTTGGGCGGTCCTGTACATAAACTATCCATTCGATTGCCACCAAAAGGGGAGGTGCACAACTAGATCATAGAACAATCCTAAATATCAAATCTCAACATTCTACGACCAATAGTTTTTGAGATATGCGAGTTACATACATACGTACGTACGTACGTACAGACGGCATGGAAAAACTGGCCACAGTAGACTCGCCACTGGTCAAAATGAAATGCAGACGCGTTAATATGATCGTGCATGCTAGCCTACGATGAGATGCATCGAAAAAATTTTTTAAATTAAATTTAGAGGTAGTCAAAATCGGTTTTTTTGTCGAAATTTGGCCCCCAAAATTTTTCGGGATCACATTACTTCCTTATACTACGTACAAGGAAGTAAAAATTTCAGGATATATCCCCCACACCCAATTTTCAACTTATGTAGCAAGATTTTTAATTTTTTTAACTATTGCGTAAACATTTCGTTCATTTATACATCACTGCAATTCATACCCCTCACCATCCCCACCCCCAAAAAAAATTCTGGCTACGTCCCTGTATAAATACACCATATTCATATAATGTAATAACGTCGAGGGAGAGACGTCCAAACCAATAGGAACCCCCCCCCTTTCTAAGTACTGCCTTACTTCTGACTCAAAGTCTACAACTTAGACCCTGTATTCAGCTCAGAACGGAATTAAAGCAAAATAACACCTTTCACCCCGTTCACCAGAGAACACTTCGTTTACTCCGTTGCTAAAAGAACACCAGCTCTCTCCGTTCCTCGAGAAAACGCCTAGCTCTCCGTTCCGCGAAAGAACGCTGAACTAGGTGTTCCAGCTCACTGCCGTGATCAAAGAACTGGTTCTTTTTCAGCCAATAGGAGAGGTCTCCTCGGAACAGGTTCTTTTTCAGCCAAAAGGAGATGGCTGAGAGCGTATGAAGGGAAGGCGCGTTTTATATGGAGATAGTGTAATGCTTATATTATTGTTTGACGATGATAAAATATTTTTTTTCGATTTATTTGTGTTTCAGACTATCATTTTCTTTATTATTAAATTTTTTACTTTGATTGAAATTGAGTAGTTTGGCTGGAATAATAAAAATTGACGAATTGTTTTCCTGTGAGTGCATTTCGTATTGAACATATAAGAAAGTTTCTTATTCTTAGCCCGGGTCCACTCTAAAATTATGGTAGGTTGGGCTAAAAGTTCTATCCCCCCCCCCAGATAATCATCATCGTTATCATTATTTCTCAAAATAGCTAAGATTCTGCAATTACTTAGAATTTGATAAAGCTAAAATTGTGAACTTCTGTCCCCACCATCAGATACGTAGCCAAGGTGTGAACAGCAGAGGAGGTAGGAGGGGGGGAAAGGGGTCTGGTCCCCCAGAATTTAAATTTTTCTTAGCAAAAAAAAATATTAATTACGCCTTTTAATGAGAAATTTCACCTTTAAGACATTTTCCAAAATTTATTTTTACAACGATCTTGCCTGCCATAAAATTTTGAAGTGTCGGACCTTAATGAACTGAGAACATGTTTTTGCCGTGATCACTGAACAGGGTGTTCCCGTTCTTTCTTGAGAACAGGTTCAAAAGAACAGGATGTTCATTCTTTCCCCATCTCTAATCCCGACTGCAGCTCGGACAGTAAGAAATTTTTTATTTTTCACGTAATCTTTCCCGAATTATTTCGTTTTGCTTTCAAACACTTTTATTTACTTTTATGCCCACTAGAAGATAGAACTATACACGATTTATGAAATATTATATGAGAATAGTGTTATTCTGTTTTTAAAGTGTATCTATATCAAAATATGCCTTTAAAAATTGACATTTTTGACCCTCCACCTCGAAAAAATTGAACCATCAAGGGGTTAAAAAAACAAAAACGGGTGGGGCTGTTTCGGGGCACACGACCGCTGCTTTAACGTGATCGTCTGTGACAGAGAGTCACTTTTAGTTTTACAGATTGAAATTGAAACAAGATTGACTACGTTCGCAATAATTTAATACAATACTGATACTGAATAGGTAGTCCATAAAAACTAACTTCGATTAATAATCGACAACGATTTTGTTTAATATTGGTCTGTCATATGAGAAATAAGAAACATAAGGTATAATATCAACATTAATACCTCTGGTGAATGTATCTATAGTGGTGTGGCCCAGTGTTGTCAATATTGTGTGCATGTAGTTGAGGCCAAATCGAAGGAGAATTCTACCTGAAGGAAAGAAATGTTAGAAGCTTTCACCTTTTTAAATCTCTCTCGAACCAAAGTCGAGCACAAACAATGGCCGCATTCGTAAACGCCAAACGAGTTGCACTCGTGCAACGAGCATCTCTCTAAGGTGTTCGTAAAGGAAACTGAGTGCTTTCAGTTTAAAAACCAGAGCGTTCGTATACAAAACTGGGTGCAATTAGTTTCAAACGAAGTAAACTGAGAATGAATTAGGTTCGTTGAGTTTTACTTCCTGCGCGTTGTTTTTGTTTAGAAATGGCGTCCGTTGTTATGGAATAGTATGATGTTATAAAAAGTATTTTACGTTTGCTGAAGCTGCAAATATTAGTTTTTCGAGGTGGAAATTGAGGCATACGTTAGAAACTGCTACGAGGGTACATACTTTTTCAAACGCAATCATTTTCTTGTAGTTTTCATTTTAGTAAATTCAAAAATGCATGTTTTAGTGTCGAGATTGAAGCTGATTTAAACCGTTATTTGCGAAATTTGAATTTCTCTTGCTAAATACTTTTGAAAGAATGAAGTTTAAGTTGAAATTTCTAAATTTTAATCTGTGCACTTCAATGATGGCCATTCTTTCTTTTAAAAATCCTGTTGATTTTATATTGAGTATGTGCTAAAAACTCTCCTCAGCAAAGTTAACGTATTCGCGAATTGTAAACAAACACGTCTCCTAGGCGACGAAACTCAATAAACTGAAGTTGTTCGTAAAGGCAAAAGAAACTGATAACCACTGACAGCACTCAACACACGCATTCCAGTTTTCTTACGAAAACTCGTGCAACGAGTTTGTCGTTTACGAATGCAGCCAATGTAAGATTAAGATGACCAAATGTCCCCAATTTTAGGTATTTTTTCAGTTTATCCCCAAAATGTAAAACAGAGCATTTCGACGTGACGTATCTCTGACGTCAGCTGAGTGACAGCTTCGCGCATTGTTCTGCGCATGCTATTTCTTTACCTAAATGTATAATTTAGCAATCTCAGTAATCCGTATAAACTACGTGTAATCTGAGGAGGTTCATTGGGTTTTTGGATTACGAACGCAGCCCCACTGTGAAGAATGTAAACAAACTGCAGAATTGCAAGCAACAGGCGTTTCAGTTTAGACAGCAATCCACGACTGTGCACGAAAGAATAATAATTATTTATTTAGAAATATGGAAGAAATTTTAAAGCTGTCCTCAAATAATTAAACTCTAATTGCAAAATTAGATATTGTTTCTAGTTTAGGATTGTGATTTTTTTCATGATTTTTAACTATATGGATAATTTGTCTCCAATGTAGTTTGAAGCTATGACTAGATAGGTTTATCCTTAGATTGACATGAATTTTAGTGCATGCTTTCTATGGATAGCACTTTCTGGTGTGGATTCTGTTATTAAATGTGCATATAAAATGCATAAGAATAAATCAATAGAAAACATGAAAGAATTGGTTTGTTAATTATTTTTTAAAAACATATTTTGATTAAAAAGTCAATTTATACATTGTTTACAGAACTAGTTTTGTATGAGTGGTCGGTTTATTAAAATAATAATAATAAATAAATAAAACAGGAAGTTTGTGATGTGTTAATGTATGATTACTTATTGTTGCTTATGCTAAAAAACTATAGAATCTACTTTTTTAAAATCACTAAACTTGGCTACCAGCCTTTTTATTCTTTTGCAGTATTCTAAATTAGGGATGGAGTGGAACTTAAATATCTTGAATAAATGTGTTTTTTCTATTAAACTGACACCCTCTTTCATTTCACCTTCTTATCTCAATTCTTTCTGTTGTTTCTTTGACTTCGTGAAATCTACTGTTGTTGTTCTCGTGTCCATGGACAGATGATTAAATGGTTAAACTGTACTTCGTTAAAATAAATCCTTATTCTTTTACCTAAAACTATTTCCACTCTGTTCTGCATGGAGCTGATATTAGGATTAGAAATTATTATGAAGATTTTTAGATTTTTTGATACTTACATATTATTGCAGTGGTCATTTCCAACAAAGTATTTTTTCATCAAATGTGCTGGAAACTGTTGCCAATCGTATTTGAAACCATTAATAATTTCATGTGATTGGCATTTATCTTGGCAAGAAATCGAAATCGCCTGTCTTGTTTGAGTGCCGGGATAATACGCCAGTAGCAATTTTTCTATGAATACTGTTCTTACCTGCTGTTTAGATTCAAGAACCTAAATCATTTTATGCAGTCAAATATGATGTTTTTTTTTTTCTTTCAATTTTTTTGTAAATAACTTCTAAAGTAATTTAAATTGGCTGACTGACATCTGATTTTTTTAATATCTATCGCTTGCATGTAGTCTGGTTCCTGTGTAAATTATGTGAAAACATATTTTCAAGTAACACTGTAATTTACGATGTTGAAAAAAAAATCTCTTACATACAATCATCATGGAAGAATATAACTGTAAAACTCTATATACTACTCCTTTTATTATGATTTTTTTTTTTAATCAAATCATTGAACTAATAAATCTGATATGGACACCACATGACTTCCTTGTACCTCTATTAAACCTGAAATATTTTCGGGGCACTTCATCTAAACTTATTTCATTTGAAAGAGACAAAATACTGCAATTCTAAAGTTTACCGCCAAGCTGAGTTCAATTTTAAAGATTTGTTTCACTTAATTGGGCAATATTTTGACAAAAGCCAATAAGCTTGCGATAGCGAGATTTCAGTCACAGCTGTAACAGTTATTCATCACAGATTTTTAATGAAATGAAGGTATCTATAGACCCTTAATATATTTTAAGTCTTTTGGGTGACCCTGTAAATAAATTACTCAGTCCACAGCAATCAAAAGCACAGTTAGATGTTACAATAGTTCTAAATACAAAATTTCAACATTCTACGGCTAAAAGTTTTAGAGTCATGCAAAATGCATAGTTTTTTTTGGTGTTAAATTAGCGATATTTTGGCAAAACTCAACACGGTGGATGACAAATAACGAGATTCTGTGCATGGACCAAACAATGAACGACTACAGACATAATATATTGAAGACAGTGGCGTAGCCAGGGGAGGGGGGGGTAATAAGGGATCACAACACACACACCCTGAAATTTTTGCAATACAAAATGTATATTCTTCACTCCCTCACCACACACATGTATACATATATGTGAGTTACAATAGTAACCCCTCCCATGAAAAATTTCTGGCTACGTCACTATTTGAAGATGTCTATAGACATTAATGTATTGGAATTCTGGTAGTTGCATATTATCCTGATAGACATTCGTGCCAAAATTATTTTTTCGGAAAATGTGCTGGTAAACTGTAGCCAATTGCAGGGGCGTAGCCAGAAATTTTTGATTGGGGGGGGGGGGGGGGAGTTACGACTACTAAAACTCATATATATGTATACGCGTGTGTGATAATGTAGTGAAGAATATACATTTTGTATGGCAAAAAATTCCCCATGGGGGGGTTATGACCCCCATAACCCCCCCCCCCCTTGGCTACGCCCCTGGCCAATTGTATTCGGAACCATCATGATTTCCTGCAACCTGGATTTATCAAAGTGAAAAATCGCTCATCTTGGCAGACTGCAAGGATACATGCAAGTACCAAAATTCTTTTGGGTGGTCCTGTAAATAAACTCTCCAGTAGATTGGAATAAAAAATCTAGGTGTACAACTAGATGTTACAACGATCTTATATATAAAATCTCAGCAATCTACGACTAATAGTTTTTGAGATATGCAAATTAAATATATACATATATATACCAAAAGTTGCCAAGTTTGGTGACTTTTAACGCAGTTTTTGAGGGAGGTGGCTGAACGTCACCGGACCATTATCCAACCATATGGCAAGATGTTATTCTGCTTGAAATGAATGAATGTTTCTAAAATTGCCATTGGCTGTAATTTGTTGGAATTTTTCTGAGTGCTCCTGTAGAACTGTAAATGATAAAGATACCATTTTTGATGGCAAGATTCATTTTGTAATCCTTAACAACATATATCATTTTTGATTTATTTGAAATAACTTAATATCTCTAAATTACACTTTAATGAATTTCTGCCCATAAAATATAATGTATGGATGTAGATGTTACAACAATCCTAAATATAAAATTTCAACATTGTACGACTCTTACTTTTTAAGATATGTGAGTTACCTACAAACACACGTACGTACAGGCAGTGGCGGATCCAGAAATTCTCTTTTGGGAGGGGCTAAATTTTGATAAAAGCTTATTTCACCCAAAGAAAATATACAATAAAGCAAAATTTTAGTCTAAACAAATGTAAAAAGGATTTTTACATTTGTTTGGGAGGGGCTAAGTGATTAAAAAAGATCACTTTACATATTCAAAGTGCATAATGAAGCAGAATGTTACTCTCTAGCAATCTCTTTTGGGGGGGGGGGGTGAAGCCCCCAAGCCCCTCCCCTGAATCCGCTACTGCGTACAGGCGCCAGGAAACACTGATCAAAATGGTCTAGCTGTCAGTCAGAATGCTTGTACATGAATTTATATGAACATACATACATGTGTACAATGAGATGTCAAGCAAAAACTCAGTAAATTTAGAAGTAGTCAAAATCTGGATACCGAATTCTTTTTGCGATCACATTATTTCTTTGTACGTCATACAAGGAAGTAAAAATATTAGTGTTTATAAATTGTATAGACACACACACACGTACAGTGCCCCTAGAAAGTGATAACATGCTTTAATTCTTTATCTATTAAAGATAATTAGGCAGTGTGAATTGAATAAATGTTTAAAATAAGGTTAAAAAAAAAGACTATGTTAAGAGAAAATGCCTCTTGTTAATTTTCACAGAGTTACACTTTTTAAAATTTCTTAGAACTACCTTACAAAAAAATTCCTAGAAAATAAAATGTACCCCATGCACAAATGAGGTGATGTACAAAATTTCAGCCTTTCATCATATAACGTCTTAAGGGATATCTATAAACAAAGGTGACTGGGGTCTATACTTGAATTTGAATGTAAAATATTCTTTCATATATCTGTATGACCCTTAAAATGTGATTGTGATTTTTTTCCTTTCAAGAGCTACTGAAAATTAGTTTAAGTCAGTACTTATTATCTTCATACCTTTGACACTTTTCAGGATATAATTATCAAATTTTGTCCATCACCTCATCAGAATATGGAGCACATTTTACCGATTGGAGATATTTTTGTATGCGGGTTATATACAAAAAGTGTATCTTTTTGGAAATTAATGAAAGAAATTTTTCAATGAGAAAACATTTAATTGCTCCAGGGCTAGCAGCAATTTCTGGCAAAAAAAGGTGCCGGAGCCTTAATATTCTTATGTTAATACTCAGTAGCGAACTGCAAACCCCTGTAATATGGGGTTGGTAGCACATTTAATTAAAATAACAATAATTTAAAGATTTTCCCATATAATAATTATTTCACAGAACAGTGATATAAAATTAAATAGTCGGAAATTAGCAGGAAGAAATATAAACATTATACAGAAAACACCCAAATTCTGGTGGTCTCAGGACTCTCAAATCTGGTTGAGGTGAAGCGAATATGATTTGTCGTGTCTGCTAAAATCAGTTTGTGCTTGAAAAGGGGAAAATTTATGAATTAATGTATACTAGTGTTGGGCTTCAAAGTATTCATGAGCTTTGCCTAATATGTAAAAATTCACCCAGAAAAAAGAAATACAGGGTCAGAGTTCCAGCTTTTGATTTCTGTTCTGATTCTAACTTGAAACAAAATTCAAAAATGTAATTGTAGAATTGTTCAGTACAGTTTTATGAGCTAACATTGCGAAACATGTTTTCCATCTTATAATAAAAAGGCAGAAGCTTTATGGAATTATAAATTTACATTTTGCACTCATGTTTACTGTCAATTTAAATAATTATGCAACTAAGTAAAGAACACATTAATTGGTCTACGTCTTTAATTTAGTTGATTTATTGGATTATTTTTTTAATTCATTTTCATACGTATTAGATTAATTACATGTACAAATATGTTATGCGATGCATATGTTACACTATTTTATTAATGGGATAGCTGGTCTTATTTTACAGGCATTTACATATTTAAAAGAACACTATGATAAATAATAACAAGCAGTACATTTATTTTTTATAAAAGAAAAAAAACAATCTGAATATATCGTAATAGAAATTTAAATAAACACTTTTTTAATATAAATATTAATGGAATTTGATGTTTTGTAGGGCATACAGAATATCCGATGAATTATAATTCAAAAACAAAACTTTATTATTGCATAAATCTCACAACGTAAGAAAATTTCGCATGCACAACAATGATATTTGTAAACAAACAGTAATCCGAATGACCTGCCGAATCTTAAAATAAACATTGTGTTTATTCCCGTACATAATGTTGTCTTTCCGAACGCAGTACCAGCGGAAAAAGTCGCTTGAAATATCATTAAAATATTATATGTTAAGCTTTTTAAAATATTAAACGCCACCTGGGACACAAAAGTCGAAGGTCTGATTAACAAATTCCATCCATTACAATCATCCAAAAAATTAAATTTAATACTTTTTTTGAATGTTGAAAATCGGGTTTTTCCCATTGAAATACATTACGAGAACCCCAAGCTGTCACGCAAGACGGCGACCGATCGCAGAGAGGAGGGGTTCGTCGAAATGCTCTACTGCAATAAGGGACATCATTTTAATTAAAGTGGCTATATTTTCCCAAATTTTTCAAAACTTAATTATGTTTTCTTCATTTTATGGACCTTAATAATATTTTAATTGAACAAATAGAATCTTAATTGAGAAAGGCATTGAATATACTATAAGATGTCCATAATTTTTATTTCAGAATTGGGGACGCCACATTGATCTCTCCCCAATTCTTTGTTCAAAAATCTGGTCACCTTAAGCAAGATAATGCCTAACGAATTGGCTGCGAATATCGTTTTGGAGCGTTTGCCTGCTGCACACCAACGATTTTGCATAGCATCACTTCAACTGATGTTCATGTCCCTCAGCTCAGAGACGGTTTCAACAGATGAATGTGTTGTATCTTTCGTTATGCCCAATGGTATAGGCGCATTAGCAGTAGAGGTGCTCGCGGAAACGGTATCGTTTATTAAGCATGCCGTGACAGCTTTAATAGATGTATAGGTGATATCTTCATCTTCACTTGTTATGTTCATTGGTACAGATACAGCAGTGACAGATGTTCGTTCTTTGCCGACACCTTTTACTAAGCGTGCCGTGGCAGCTTTGAGAAGCTCCCGAAACCGTCTCGCTCTCTCGGTGCCCAGCATTGGGGTACCTATGCACGGCCCATAACACCTTCTTTACAATGATAGACGTGATTAATATTCCCGGCTAGCTCTAGCACAGACTGAGACAGACATATTGATTTTTTTTCAATTTTTTATACACTTATTAGTTATTTTTATCTGAAACTATTTTTCAAAATTACACTTATCTTTATTTGAATCGATCGGTCTAAGTAAACTTTTGAGAAGCTCCCGAAACCGTCGCTAATCGAAAGAATCGCCGCACTATCACGTCTGAGTCGTGAGTTACACTGAATAGAAAGGAACAAGAAAGCCGGTTTACGTCATTTTGCGAAGTGCCCCTTTCCCGCCGCCCCAGACTCCAATTCAGCGACCTGACTATGGGCCCGTTTACATGTGCAAAAATGCAGAGTAAATCCCGGGACTTACACTGCTTTCTACCCCGCTTCCCCTACTTAGGGGGAAAATGCAGGGTAGAAAGATTCCTGGTCGAAAGGAGGGTTAATGCAGAGTCAACCTCGCTTTCCCATGATGCATTGCGAGTTTTTCCCTGTACTCCGCTTTAACCCGGGATTTTCCATTTTCACATGTAAACGGGCCTTATGAAAGCCTAAAAATGACGCCTGATTTTTGTTTCTAAGACAAATAGTTTTGAACACCCTCTCGAAAAGTACTTTAAGAGTACTTTAAAAGTACTTAAAAGAGTTAAACTTTCTACGTTTGTTTCATATATTAACCATTATTTATCATAGAATATCAATTAGGTTACGCGTGATCATAACTTTTCGTAGTTTTGTCGAGTTGTTACGTTTTTTAAAAACTCATCGATTATTAAAAAAGCTAAAATACGAAATTTCGCTTATACTCGAATACTTTTTTGAGAGGGTGTAATTGTGAAGGTAAGGTGGCGCACCCAGGATTTTAGTTCAGGGGGGGGGGCTACAAATACTGATGAACTCGGTTATAGTGACCCCGATTATAGCAATAAGACTCCTATAACGTCAAAGTATTTTGTAGCACTTGCCCATAGAACACAAGCCCACTATCAACGTAACTCGTTATAGGGTCATACATGCTGATTTTTTTCAATGACGTTGTTATAGGGTTTACCTGTACTTTACACACCAACTGTAACTATTTATTTAAAAACCACCGTCTTTTTTTTTTCGTAAAAAATGTTTTAGAAATTATCCGATGGCAATGTTAAAAAATAAAATATTTTTATTCGTTAATGACAATCTTCAATCTTATTAATCAATCTATGTTTATTAAAGCTTTTAAGATCTAACTTTACATCTTTAGGGGGAGCTTTAGCCCCCACAGCCCCTTCCTTGGGTGCTCCTATGTAAGACGGTATAGACCTTTTTGTTAAAATCCACTTTTCCGGCCTAGTACCAGTTTCTGATTCTTAAGACGTTCCACTTTAGTTTAGACGCTTTAGTTTTCCCACAACAGGTTTTTAAAAGTTTTTTCCTCTCTAAAGTACCTTATTTAGAGATTTTATATCTAGTTTTAATATTATTACTCTCAGTTGAAGGCTACTTATAAAAATGATGTCAAAAGTATTTTACTTACAGGGTTGCATCCAGCCACTCACTGAAAGATATCGTCAAAATTACATAATAATGGGATCATCATCCATTGTTGTATCGCTTCTACAGTATTCATTATTTTATGTATCGAATTACCTCATGTACAATTTGAATGAATAAACTGCTGAAGGAACTTCTAGCTATTCTTGTTATTTAACTTCTTCACACCCGATAAAAATCTTACATCTCAAATTAAAGAGCGATCTCATAACCGTTTTGCAAAACCTATTACACTTAAAAACGACACGTAGAAAGCGTATTTTTAAATAATATTTTGAATAAAGCCTAATTCTTAATCTCTGTTTCAGTAGTAAAATATTGTTATCATCCATAAACGAAACCTGTCAAGACACTTTTAAATGTAAATGATGTCCTACAATTTCTTTTCAGCTACACGAATTTCGAAAAAAACAAAAAATATTCACAAATTCAACCTAAGAAATGTCAATTACATTCAAATATTCTTTTGTGTAACGCCAAACAAACGTAAACTAACGGGGAAGAAAAAACGTGTGTGTCAGTGAGTAGGATTGACACATTCACATATGTTAACCCATTCGTGCCTGGATATTTTTGCGACTTTCTACGATTTTTGCTTACACCAGCAGTAATTGATAAATTTCTGATGTCAACTTTTTGAACAAGGGATGATTTCATTTAAAATCATTATGTATAAAAATTGAAATGTCAACATCCTACTTGGCCATATTAAAATATTTTGTGGAATTGAGGTTCAATACTCGCGAATAAAGGCTAGGAAAAATAAATAACGTTTTCGACTGATAGCGAAAATGCCGTCCCAAAAGAGGGACGCTAGGCATAAATGGGTTAAAATCATTTATTCAAAATTAAAGCATCGGGACATATGTACGTCAATTTAGAGCTACAAAAAATCTTAAAGAATAGTTTTAACAGAGGAGACTAAAAGGTCCACATATTTGGACCTCTGGAACGAAGAGGTTAAAAACCTATGCAATATTTACATAGTTAGGGTGACAATGAATTCTTAAAACTGTTGAAAGTTGTATCAGACCTTAAAAGATAACCATTCTTTCGTAAATACTCTAACACGCTCGTTCAGTTCAGCCAATGAATTGAAGGTACTGTTGAGGTTTCAACTGCGCCATTGATTCCCAAGTTAAAATCATTTTCGATCTACGCCATTTCAAAACAGTATTCGAGTAAAAGTCAAACTTTTTACGTTGGTTTCATCGATTGAAAATTATTTATCATAAAATGTAAATTAAGGTATGCATAATTATAGCTTTTCATATTTCTGTCTAGTTGTGTATTTTTCAAAAACTCATAAATTATTCGCAAAGCTAAGGAAGGAAATTTCCCTTACACTCGAATTCTTTTTTAAACAGTGTACTTTCAACTGAAAATTTTATTTTATTAGCACTGCTGTTTCGTGCACGCTCGTATTTTCTGTCAACATATTTTTGTGGACCAATTTGCGTCGACACGTTTTCACTGCAGTTTTCAGTAAGGTTTCCAGATAGAGCGGGGAATAGGGAGTATTCACCTGACATCATAATTTGTGAGCGCCACGTAGCGGTGAAATTCGTAAGCTAGTTTTGTACAAACAAACCGTATCAGTGCGTTCATTTTATGTAAACGAGTGGTATATTTGTGGTTTAGCTTGACAAATAAGTTTTAATAATGGCGTTGTGCTCCGTAATAAATTGTAATAACCGTTCTGTGCGAAAAAATAATGTATCGTATTTCGGTTTTGCTCGAGTAATTTTAAATAAAGGATTAAAATACGAGAGACTTAACATTTGGTTTCGGTTTTCGTCCAATAATTTTAAATAAAGGAGTAAAACTGCATAAAACTTTGTATTTTTGAAACTTCCCTTTTTATTCAGCTGTTTTTAACCCATTTATGCCTAGCGTCCCTTTTTTGGGACGGCATTTTCGCTATTAGTCGAAAACGTTATTTATTTTTCCTAGCCTTTATTGATGAGTATTGAGCCTCAACTCTATAAAATATTTTAACATAATCAAGTAGGATGTTGATATTTCGATTTTTATGCATAATGATTTTAAAAGAAATCATCCCTTGTTCAAGAAATTGACATCAGAAATTTATCTATTATTTCTGTTATCAGTAAAAATCGAAGAAAGTCGCAAAAATATCCAGGCACAAATGGGTTAACAAAAATCTATTGTACCAAAACGTTTGGCATTCATTATTTTAATCAATAAATCACTATGGCATTGTTTCTTTATAAAATATGAAAGAGTACAGCGCATACGTTTGACTGATGAACAAGTAACTTAATCTTGGATATGCATGTGAATAATTCGGTAATTAATATAAACCCATGTGTTTGCTTACCTTCCCTTTCATAGTAGTTCATTGATTGGATATTCGCCGTACCATCATTTTTTTACTAACAAGTCCAGTTGTAAAATGGTTGTGGAAGGGTTTTGAAGACTTGTAAGCAAGCTTTTTTTCACGTGTCACAGAGATGTATCTAAAATCAGACAATGGTACTTGTCTGTGTAAGTATTATCGAACCAAATGTATATATTTTCCTTGTACACCCTCCAAAATAAGTATTCGAGCAAGAGAGAAATTTCCTATTTTAGATTTACGAATAATAATTCAGTTTTTGAAAAACGCACAACTTGAAAGAAATATGGAAAGTCTATTTATACATAGCCTAATTCATATTCTATGATAAATAATTTTTAATATACGAAACCAACGTAGGAAATTTCTCTCTTGCTCGAATACTTTTTTTGGAGGGTGTACGAATCATCAATATACGGATCAATCTATGCAATTTTTCCAATTTTATTAGCATAAAACTTTTAGTACTATCTTCCAAATTAAAATAATAATTTGAATTCGTTTTTACAAAATTTAAATTGCTTTTGAATTATTAATATATCAGCGCACAGTATAACTTCAGAAGTTTGTTTGTACAAAGCTGTCGTCTGCATTTTGAAACTAGTGTTGCCAGATACTAAAATGTGACGTAGGTGAACACACCCTATAGAAGGTTGAAAGTCGCCAAGGTTTGCAATTTTTGATGATTTATCGCCTTTGGTACAAAAATAAGTCCCCAAAAACTGAACCTAGTTAAGCGATATCTTACAAATTGACAAACACTACAGTTCATTACAAAGGAGGAATAGTTAGAATATGCTTGCCGAAGATTCTAAAACAGTTTTAGTAGGCGATTTCAATACACATTTCAATTCTGACAAGAGTCTTGTGGAACAGGAAAAACAAGCATTGTCACACACTTAT
Source organism: Cheiracanthium punctorium (assembly GCA_038373885.1). NCBI lineage: Eukaryota > Metazoa > Arthropoda > Arachnida > Araneae > Cheiracanthiidae > Cheiracanthium > Cheiracanthium punctorium. The sequence continues at coordinate 47,906 of JAWZYV010014031.1, forward strand.
GGATTATGATGCATATTCCCAGAGCCTGCTCTAGACTTAAAAATCTGCGAGTCAGGCTGAGTAATTAAAAAAGTTTTAAAAAATTATTTTTTAAAATTGCATAAATTTATTACTATTATTTATTTTTTACTCATGTAGTAAACAATTTCACTCCAAAATATTAAGGTAAAAACGAGTAAGAGGAGCTTCAGATGTGCTTGTGTTTAAAAACATACAAATTTTAAACTTGGATCCTAAAAATCGGAACTTTCAGCAAGCATTGTCATTGTGCATCGAACAGACAGAATAGCTTTGCAGATTGGCCAACCTGGGAAAATCAAAATGTGCAAAATATTTCAGGCCCAGCACTGTCATACCTTTCACTGTACAACTTGCGAGCGTTATATTTGTGAAATGATGCGTGATGATCAGTATTGCAATGTGAAATGACAATTTTCATGAATTTTGTATTGATACAAATGGACTGACATTTTGTGAACAGACTTTGAATAGCGGTTTCAAAAAATGAGAATCAATTTTTTTAAAAAAATATCGATTTACGTGTAAAACGTGAGTGCGCGCGAGCCCTGCATATTCCAAACAGTATTTATAAACGTGAAGTATTGTTAGTATATGCCTGACGAAGATTGTAAAACAGTTTTATTAGGCGATTTTAATATGGATATGGATTTCGATTCTTTAGAAGTGTTTTAAGGAACAAGGAAGAAAAATATACCAAACTGATGAATAATGATACATTTTTCAACTTAATGGAATGAAGAAGGAAAATAGAGACGACGCATGGACCATGATACGGTTTTAATATACAGTATTTTAGTGCATATTTAAAATATGAAAGTGTTTCAGATTATTTTTGTCTTATTTATTTATTTATTTTAGAGGGGGGGGGGAGCATCGAAGTTTCAGGTGACACATTCTTAAATGCATGAAATAAGTTTTATAATTCAGTAACATATATTTGGCGATGATCTGCCACCTAGCGGACGAATTTTGTGTCTTATTGAAATTATTATATATTTTTGATACATTTAAGGTTTGACTTCTGAAATTTTGATACTTTTTCTGTATATCAAAAGGAAGATGCCCTGACTCACTAACATATCAACGCTTAGCGAAATCTATCAGACATACAGACTTGAAATTTTAGGAGATTATTTCTTCTGTGCCGAAAGCGTCCATTTAAGGAGCGACTTTTATAATTCGCACCCAAATCGGGGGGGGGGACAGGATAACGCATTATATTTTAATTTCCATTCATATCTCAAAGGAAAACAAGAGACAGCCATGAAATTCTTGCTTTAATATGTAAAACAAATACACTTCATAATATTTTCAGGTGTTTTTTTTTCAGAATCCGTGACCAAATGGAGGTGGAGATCGAAAACATTCTTTAATGCTCTTTTCGCATTTTCCTTCCTATCTCAATTCCCCAATTCTTCCTATCCCACATTTTCCCTCCCTTTTTACTCTCTGGTCACCATACCAAACATCCCCAGTTTCAGGTTTTTATCAGTAAAAAAAAACGATAATGTTTCTTCATTTTATGAATGTTTAAAATGCTTTTGTTAAATAAATAGAAGCTTTTGGGGCTAAAATCGAGGCCGTCGTGATTCTACCAGGCCTGCTAATGCACTCCGAAAGAGGCCTACGGACGTTTCTTCTTTGGTTAGGTTCGGCATTAGATGACATATCTAAGTGCTGGAGCCAATAAGTGAGCATCCGTAGGGCTATTTGGATGACTCATGGGTAAGGTAACCATATTTCTAAACAGTATTTTGGGAACAAATCAAGCACTGTCCTCGAATCCAAGGAAAACTTGGGGACACTAGAAAATATTTTTGGGGACTTATTCGAGGGCACAACATATTACCATGTACACCCTCCAAAAAAAGTATTCGAGCAAGAGAGAAATTTCCTACGTTGGTTTCGTATATTAAAAATTATTTATCATAGAATATGAATTAGGCTATGTATAAATAAGACTTTCCATATTTCCTTCAAGTTGTGCGTTTTTCAAAAACTCAATTATTATTCGTAAATCTAAAATAGGAAATTTCTCTCTTGCTCGAATACTTATTTTGGAGGGTGTACATCCTCTAAAAAAGTATCCGAGTACAAGAAAAATTTCGTACGTCAATTTCATATTTAAAGCATGCTTCTTCATGAAAAGTGATTAATCTTTAACAAAATTGAAATGGGAAATTTGGCTCATAGACGAACACTTTATTGAATGTCTGTACACGCTACACACACAATGACAACAAACGTTTTCAAAGATCAATTTTCATTGTTTATATGAGTAGAAGGCGCTTTTAGTTGTTTTATTTTTTCAGTTTTTTCTGAAAGAAATAAACTAAACGGGAACTTTCGGGGAAAAAGTACAAATCTTTAAATTTGGGGACTTTTCGTGTCCCCAAGAAGTCAAAGTTTTTTTGAGGACAAAATGAAAAAAAATCTATATTTGGGGACTGTCCTCAAATTTTGAGGACGTATGGTCACCTTACTCATGGGAGTGCACAAGCAGGCCCGGTAGAATCACGATGGCCACGCTAAAATTCCTCTACTGGTGGTATTTACCCCCTCCAGCTCCTATTGAAAAGCTAGTATCAAATGAGTATCCATTCTATGATTACTGTTTCTTCTTATTAACCAATCGGAATGATCTATTGTCTTTGTAATATTTAAATGGAAGGTTTAGAAGAAAATGATAGTATTTCGCTTCAAAACTTTGTTAATAAAGAGAATATTAACCCTACCAGAAGCTTGTGCACGTCGCGGATCAAATACCGTCAGTGACGTCACCAGAGAAAATTCGATTCTATGTTCAAAAACTGAACACAGTCTTCCATAATAGTATATTTAAATTAAATTGTGTGGCAACCTTTAAAAAGTACCGCTCTGTGCTTACTTTTTTCTTTCTTCTAGGCATTTTCACGGTCACCGCGGTTTCTAGTTTTAAAAACTGAAAGCACGTGTTAATTTATTAATATGTTATAAATTTAATAGTTTCACAAAATTAATAGTTAAACATACTTTTTCTTTAATATCATTCTGTGGATTGCTTTGATTCATTAGTGAGTACCTTTATGTCTTTGTTTACGTCGTTACAGCGTATGCCATTTGTAATCTTGCTTTCTCATTTCGTGTAATTTTTCTTATGCGTGTAATTTATAAGTAAATAATTAATAAATTCATATTAGTGTGCTGTGAATGCGTATTACGGGGAATTTATATTTCTTCTGGAATCTAAACAATGTCGGTTATGCTACGACTTAGTCAAGTTATTGAATCGTAATACCGGTTTTCAGAAGAGCTTTCAACCTAATTTATTTTGTGTATTTAAATGAATCCTTATTTTATAAAATAGGAGCGGATACTATTTTAATCATGTGTTATTACGTATATGGATGGTTTAAAAACTTAGATAATAAGAATTTGCCTGAAGGAAAGAACTAATTACTCTTTTATGTTCGTTTTATATATTTTCTGTTTTTGTGGTATATTTAAATGTCGAATTAGTATAATATGCATTTGGGTAATTGACTTATTGTGAAATCGGAAAATTTTTTATTAATTTTGTTTAATTTGTTCTAAATTTTCTCTTTTCAGATTCTTTAAAAATCTATTATGTCTGAAACAATGGAAGTAAGAAAAGTTCTGTTATAAAATTTATTTTACTTTGTTTTGTTATTGTATCATATTCAAATACGAATTTTAAAATGCAGTGCATTAATGATTTAAGAATACATTGTAGCATTATGTGTAAAATTGATTTGACTCTCTGAAATAAGAAAATTCTTGATGATTTTCAAAGGCTCTGGATGTAGGTTTGTTTTGTTCATGCTAATGTTTTATTGACTTTATTTCTGGAGATAAATTAACTATTATAAAATTCCAGTGATAGTATTTTGATTTTGTTTAGGCATCTTAGTATGGCAACAATCTGCTTCAGCCATAATATATGTCAAACTAGCGGCGTTGCCCGCACAATGGAAAAGAAATTCGCATTGACCTTAAATATAGATTTTAAAGGGAAGGAATGTGAACCCTCCTGCTGCAATGATAAAAAAGAACATTGGACTTCCAGGTGCAACAAAAAAAAATTGAACACGACACCTGATAGCATACAGAGGCTACCGGGAATGGGATACGGCTAGGCTGGAATGTGAATCCTCCAGCTGCAATGATAAAAAAAAAAGACACGGAACTTCCCGCTGCAAAAAAATGAACATGGCACCTGATAGCATACAAAGGTTACCGGGAATTGGGCATGGCTAGGCTCCTCCCCTTCTAGGTGTCTGTATTCAGTCATTTATTGCTAATACCTACCCAACTACTAAGAACATTGAGTCCAGTCTTTGGTATGAGATTGTAAAGGGAAGGGATCTGAATCCTCCCGCTGCAGTGATAAAAAAAAGGACCTGATAGTTCCCGCTGCAACGAAAAAAAAGAAAGGGGGAGGGGACTTGCTAGCGTACAGAGGTTACACTTTAGTGTTTTTTAAATTTCTGTTGTTGATTATCTAATAATGAGGAGAGTAGCAAATATTAGCAACTACAATTAACATAGACATTAAACTACGATGAATTTTATTTTAACCTTCATAATGCTGATTCTAATGAATTTATAACTTTATAGCTCACTAAAGTCAATCATTACATGAAATTTAACTCAACAGATGTTGATTTGTTTTATTTTGTTTTTTGAAAAGAGAACTAAAGAAAATAATTGCATTTTAAATACACAAATATATACCCTCAGGTTCACAATCCATTATAAAAGTTACATCCTGCCTGATATCAGAAATTCCCCATAGCAAGGCACTGCATATCCGCGCTGGAATGACCTTGAGAATGAAGAACCCGAGACAATTGAGCATTTTCTCCCTTCATTCACAGGCACCTCCTAGGAGAAAAAAGTGGCTGAAAATTGCACAAAACATAAAATAACTCAAAAACTATTAATCCGATTAATTTCATTTTCACAGTATTAGCTTTCTCTTGTCCTATTTAGTCAGTGTGACAAATTTGGTCCAGATCCGTCGAACAGCCTGGACGCGTATAGTGAACAAACTTTCCTCTTTTATATATATAGAAGACGCATCTGTAGGGGGGGGGGGGAAACATAAATCAGATGACTTCTTGCATGTCTTATAGGGATGCCCCAAATACCATATTTTGGCGAAACCGAGTATTAGGTTAAAATTCTAACTGAATATTCGGCCGAATACCGATTTTTAGATATTTGTGAAATGTGTATATTCTGTAAAAAAAATTAGCAGTTAATTGACATTACATATAAATGAACACTTAATATTATGTTTTTGTTTTTTTTCCTTTCCTGTTACTCTTTTATATTTAAATGAGTTACAAATAGTAAGGTCAAGGTACACAGTTAAAGATATAAGATTTAAAGAAAATTTAAATTTAATGTTTGAGTGTTTTTTCTTACATTAAAATTACTTTGAATGTGATATTGGTAAGTAACAATTTGAATTAATTTTGTACTATGGCAGGGGTCGCGCTGGCTTTTTAAAAAGTTTCACCAATCCATTTGCCAAATTAGATTTTGCCGGACATCATTAAGAAATGCAATTGCCAATATTTTTGCCAAATCTCATTTTCTTTCGCGAACTTCTTTTACTATCGCAATTTGCGATGTTGGCGATTGACAGCGCGAACCCTGCTATGGTACTAAAAAGGAACTTTCATTCATGATATAGAAAATGTGTTTACCAATTGTAAAACATTTAAATTTGTTTACTATTTGGTTGCTGAATATTAAAGTATTTGGCCGAACCAAATATTCTGTTTGTCTACTGAATAGGCAGTATACCGAATATTCGGTGCATCCCTAAGTTGTATGTACTATTGTTTTATAATTTATAATTGCTGGGGATGTGGTAGCCCAGTGGTTAAGGTGTTGGACTCGTAACTGGAAGGTTGTGGGTTCAATACCGTCGTACAACTAAAGACCACCGTGTACATGTGGTGTACGTGCATGTTAAATCTGTGGTTTCGAAAGTCCTCTCAGCAGTTGCTAGCAGTTTCCGAGGGGTGCCAATATTCAGAAGTCCCCCCACCTTCTGGTGAGGTTCCAAATTGTGGCAGGAAATTCCGGGAAGGACATTTGCTCTAAGCGACACATTCAGTGATGCAAGCTGTCCTCTCCTGGCAAGCAATTTATAATTGCTATTTTGTACTAGTTGAATAAGTACTCTTTTCATAGAAGTAGCGAATGCAATCCCGCTTTTGCGGGATTACAATATCATGGCTATAATTTTCATATTTGTGTAAGGTATTGTTTTAATTATGAATTTTAGATAAAGTATTAAACCTGATAATGCTTATAAACTTACTGTTGCATCGGGTTGCCATTCACAAGCGAGTAACCGACTCCATGGTTCCAGGTTGCCATGGAGTCAGATGGATTATCAGACTTGCCAACTTTTATGCATACAGCGCTTTTTTTTACGCATTTCCGGATATTTCCTTCCTAACTTGTGTTTATTTCTTTAAAACTGAAATTGATATTAAAAAGAAATGTATTAGGTTTTAAATTGAAATGATGTTCTATGTTTGGGCCTTTTCCCCTTTTCAATATGGATCTAAGTGCACATCATTGTCACCATGATCGACATCGCACATCCATGTTGATATGATGCGCATCAAAATATTTTTCTAGTTGCCACTGAGGCAAAGAAAGAAAAAATCTTTTTCCCAGATGTGATGCCAAGTATTTCTTAATTGGTTTACCCAGTCATGACGTCATAGAGTAGAGCGAATGGGAGAATCGCTTACTACGGAGTAGGTCTTTCTCCTGTGACTTGTGCATCTCACGTGGTGTTCTTCGTTATCAGCGCGCGCCCACTTTGCAGTTAAGAGACATTGGTAGACGGTAGTATGAGCATACTTCGTTTGATTTTCTGAGGATTATTTTCGATAAATGGCCTGTAATGGCCACTAGAACAGCATAACTTATAAAAAAAAAAGTTATAGCAAAAAATGGGCATGTATAGTATCTTAAAGCAGCGAACAAGCTTATTGTAACATGTGCCAGAGTGATTTCAGCATTTCTCACGGAGAAAAGTGTGACATTTCTCACCATGTGTGTTTGTCAAAACACAGTGAAAGTGGAAAACGTGCTAACAGCAGCAAAAGTCTACAAACATATTTCAAAGAGGACGGATAGTCCAGTGGCAGATTAATGCAAGTTTCTCGGGAGGGCGGGGGGAGTGGTTAGAAGATTGACATATACATCCATTTTATGGAAGCAATTTAGGATCTTCATTAATTTCTTTTTTCTCGTGGGGGGGGGGGGCAGTCGCTCCTTAATCTGCCCTTGGGATAGTCGGACGTTATTCATGCAGAACTGTTATTTACATCTTTCTTGATCGAACACAGTGTTCCTATTTCAGAAGCTGATCATGCTGAATGTGAGAGGGTTTTCAGTATTATTCTGAAAAACAGAATTTAATTCAGGTGCAGCTTGTTTAATAAGATTTTGAAAAGCCGACAGCGAAAAATCTTGCTTCCAGAAAACTTTTACTGAATAAAGGCGAAAAAGCTACTGCTGCTTCTTTGAAGTCAAAATGAGAGTTTTTTCAAGTCAGTTAAGTGATTATAATTAATAAATTGCTACCAGAAATCTGGAAGATGGTGTATTAATTGATTTGCATTTTATTCAACAACTTCATTTTCTTTTATTGTTCTTAGCTTTATTTAATACTTAAAACAAATAATTGTGCTATAAAATGGAATAAAAATAATACTCGTGCATTCTATAGTGAAAGGTAAAAAAGGACTATATTCCGTATACAGTGCTGTTTACATTTTGATGTTTTGTTTACAAATTTGTTTTGGTGCTGGCTCTGGCGCCGTCATGGGCGATGCTCAGCTGGAGTGAAGTACCCTGCCGGTGATTGTTTAGACTGGTAACCGTAAAGAAACGGGGGGGGTGTCTGAAGTATGGGATTTTCATTCAGTGCTAATTGAATGATGATAGCTGTTTGTTTGTGGCTGGTGAGAGAGTGGATTAAGTTAATGTTTGATTTTCCTTGCGGTTTTGATTCTGTTTTACGGACTCTTTATGGAAGGTTAGTAAGCATCTCGGGGAATTTCGTAGTCAGTATGGATGTGTGGACTATGGTGTTTTTTTTATGTTTTGAAAGGAAAAGGAGCGTTCTTTTGTGTGTGTTTGATAGAAATATGGTGTGAATATAGAGCTAAATAAAAGAAAGCATTCTGGTGTTACGTTATAAGCCGGTGGGTGTTGGGGACATTTCTGAGCGGTTATTTAAAAAAAAATAAAGGTAAGTGCTCTTTTTTAACGAATCTTTGCAATGTTTAAAGTTTTTAATGTGAATTTTAAATTGATATTCGATGTGTTTGTTTTCGTAAGTGCTATTTACGTGCTATTCTAATCATACTGACTTTATTAGAGGTGTACAACTAGGTTGTTTAATCCACCGATGTATTTTTTTGAGTTGAAAACGGGCCAGTGTTTACCCAGTTTACATTAGCTGTACAACTAGATTGCTGAATCCACTGAGGTTTTTTTTAGTTAAAAACGGTCCACTGGTTGCATAGTTTACATAGCTGTACAACTAGGTTGCTGAATCCACTGAGGTTTTTTTAGTTAAAAACGGTCCACTGATTGCATAGTTTACATAGCTGTACAACTAGGTTGCTGAATCCACTGAGGTTTTTTAAGTTAAAAACGGTCCACTGTTTGCTTATTTTAAATTGCCTGTTACTGAATTTGCAGACTTTCTTTTGATTAAATATGGATGTTGTATTTTGTTTTAATGTTTGTGTAAGTGGAATATATGTGCAATTTTAATGTGTTAAAATACTTTGACTTTGCTGATCGTGCAAAATGGTTGGCGACTGTCGCCGTGTTTACATGGGGTGCGCACCGGCTTGTATGATTTTACCGTAAAAAATAACGGTCACGCGTTGTATAGCAAAAAGTGTCGAAATTTCTGTTCGCGCGCTGTTTTACACATTTTGATTTTCCCAGGTTGGCAAGTCTGGATTATACTCTTTGGGAGTGAGTGGCAACAGTAAAGAGAAAAGGGAAATAAAGAACGTAAGAAAAAATAGAACAGCTTGTAGTTATTATTATTATGTTTTGATATATAGATTTGATTTATGTGTTTAGAATTTAGAAAGCGGTTTTACTTGTAAATAAATGTTATTAGTGAAAAGAACTTATTTGTCATAATGAATTCGACCGTCTCATTTATTTAGATTAAATGAGTAGTTTTTTCTCCAGTCGCCGACAGATATATATTTTTATAATTCCAAGTTTTTTCGGATGTTTGGTGATACTTATTTTTTACCACTTTTCTCTATTAAAATTAATTTTTATTTGAATGAAATGTCAATCCCGCAATCTCGTCTGGGATTGACATTTCATTCAAATAAAAATTAATTTTAATAGAGAAAAGTGGGGAAAAGTAAGTTTATAAGCACTATCAGGTTTAATACTTTCTTAATTCATAATTAAAACAATATCTTACATAAATATGAAAATTATAGCCATGATATTGTAATCCCGCAAAAGCGGGATTGCATTCCCTAATATTTATCTTCATATCTCTGACAGTTTTTAAGATATGATTCTTAAATTTTGTGTTTCACCTCATTAGTGAAAAGGGCACATTTTACTATTTGTAATTTTTTTTTTTTTTGAAAATTGAAAATTGGAAATTGAATTTTAAAATTCAAAATTTTAAAATTTAAATTTCTCAAAAAGTGGCAATTTTAAAAATTCCAAAATATTATCAAATATAGTTTGTAATGTCTTAATACATACAGCAAAATTCTATCATGGGATCTCAATGGGATCAGGAGATACTGGGCTTCAGAAATACACATGTTGTGTTTTGTTTGTTTCATCGAAATGTGTTGCTTGTTTCATTCAATGAAATATTCAAAATTTTCTGAAACGATACTAATTCTGGTATTTTTCACAACACGTGCATTTCTGAACCACAGTATCTCCTGATCCCATTGAGATCCCATGATAGAATTTTGCTAAATATAAAAAGACATTACAAACTATATTTGATAATATTTTGGAATTTTTAAAATTGCTAGTTTTAGGGAAATTTAAATTTTAAAATTTAATTTTAAAATTTTCCAAAATTAACCCCTATTTAGTGGCATATCATATTAAAGCCCCATTCAACAGCTTGAAAATGAGACCACTCTCAGCTAGATACCATCACTGGTTGCCAGTCTATAGGCATCTAAATGTGCCAAAATATGAAGTTTTTTCATAAAAATTTAAATCTTTAAAAATTAACTTCAAAAATAATTGTGCTACATAACTAAAATTTGGTATTTTTTCATAAGTCAATGATATATTACTGAATACCAAAAATTATGAAAATCTGAGACATAGTCTGAATCAGTGTGTTGATTTGACATGGAGTGTCCCTAATTTGAAATTTGGGAGTAATTCTGTAAGCGGGTGTCACCTATTTTTAGACTTTTTTTTTTTTTTTTTTTTTTTTTTTTTTTTTTTTTTTTTGTCGCCAACATCACACATTTTGGCACTTCTTTTTTCGTCGACAAAAGTTTTCACCTGCGAAACACCATTTTACAAAACAGGAAAAAAAATTTAAAAATAAACACTCACCTTCACCTATCCACATTCTGAAAAATGCACTTTTTCATGAATTTTTAAAAAAATAAAAGAAAAACTTGACTGTAGGGTACATGAATTCATTTTCCACTCAAAAATTATTGGAAATTTTTATTACTCTAAATAGAAAAAGCCTGCTATAAACAACGATTACAACATAATTTTTTGCCAAAACACCTACTTTATGGTTTTTTTTTAACACACCAAAAAGTACCTCAAAAGCACCTGCTTCATATACAAAAATAGCTAAAACTATATCCCCCACCCCAAAAAAATTCAATACTCTTACCAATCTGTATCATCAAATTTTTCAATTTCACTTTCAGCATCCTTTCTAGAACTAGCAGTAAAACTTCCTTCCAGATTCTCAAATTATACGGTAGGAATGACTAACTTTTGCATTTTCACACCTTCTTCCTCAGGTCCCGGATATTTTCTTGATATCATTTAAAAACTGAAATTTTTGTTTTTGAGATCATTAACGGTGTTTTGACTATCTTTCTTTGAAACAAATTAGCCTTTTGAATAATTTGTTACCTTATGTATTGCTTGGTTGAAAATTTTTTCCACACCACTATATTGTGGTGCACTCTCTGTACAAATTATGGAGGTATTAGGGTGTACAAAACTTTTAACAAAAAAGCCACAATTCCCTTTTGCTTTTATTTTCGACTTTAAAAAAAAAAAAAACCCTCTTTGTCTTCCCGACAATATATCCCAAAAAACAACTATTGTAGTGGATTCGTACATTCGGCCTTTCAAATACTTCCTCTTTGTTAAAAATGTTTCATCTAATGAAATAGTTTCCCTGAACCTACCAGTTTTTGGTTTTGTGAGAAACAGTTACTTCACAAACCTCATGACAAAAAGAAAAATAATCCCTTGCAGTCTTCGTTGACATACTCTTCTCTCCCCTCTTCGCATGCCGCACATTAATCTCATTTAAAGTAAACAAAATAGGGATTTTCAAAACAGAACAAAAAATTGCAGCTAAAATATCTGGTATACTGATTCGAGTTTACTCAAAAAAAGTATTCATTAAGGAATCGAATAATTCAGGGCATTTACTTTTCTTCCTACTTTTACATATGAATCTGAACCCAACTTTCCTTCCATTATCTTTCCGACCCACACATGCCACAAAAAAAAAAAAAAAAAAAAAAAAAAAAAACACTCATCCGCACAAGTATTAATCCTATTTCAGTTAAAAATTCTACAAACGTCTCATCACTCTCTAAATTTAAAAACATAGTAAAAATGCTCACCAATAAAGGATAAATGTTAAAAACTCTTAAAACCACAAATAGAATTAAAACTTTAAAACCATTCACTACACCTTAAAACAACGGACGGCGTTTCCAAATAAGAAAAAAAAATTATAATCTCCGGAACAACAACTCACGTACCCCACAGCAAACAAAACTAAAAATCCCACATCAAACTCTAAATCTGCCTCTTATAAAAGTTTGGTTTAGCAAGTTAAATCTGCAAAGCTAGACTGCCTAAATCAATCACAAAATTCCTTTAGCAAGAATCGTGCTATCGTTGAATCAATAAGCCAATGAATTTTTCCTCAAAATACAGCACCAGACAACTACTCAACTCAATCAGCAGTTTGCTACAGATATCTAAAACTATCACTACAGTAAACAAACTGTGTGAGAAACTTCAAATTGGGCGATGGCATCCGCTTACGAAATTTCCCCCTTACTCCAATAAGATAAATATGATCGATGTTTAGCATTCTAGCTTTTCCCTTCTTCCTTTGCAAGTACTAAAATAATTGCTCATTTTCAGGTATCAACAACTGAAACTGCTCCTGCTTCAGTACCAAACGGTGACCTCGAAAATGGAGAGACAAAGACCTTCGACAGCAAGGGCAAGTACTGCTTTCGGTGCCAGAAAGAAATGGATGGACTGACAACGTACAGACCAGAAGAAATGACATCCAAAGACTACTATTTTGATTCTTATGCTCATTTTGGGATTCATGAGGTATTGCTTTTCGGTGACTTTGTATCTGTAATCAATGAAAATTCATCAGTTTTTTTTAATTTGTTCAAGCTCTGGTCTGAGCTGTTATGAGAAATTACCAGTAAAAGCAACTATGCTTATTATGCAATTACAGTATGGAATCTTATCCGTAAAGCCAGTTATCCAGAATCATTTTTCAATTGATTAAATTCCTATTTTTTCTGAAAGAAAAGAAAAAAATGAGTTTTTTAAAAATATTTCTTATGTTTTTGTTTTTTTTAATGAGGTAGTTCTACAGCTCGATTTTGAGTTCTACAGCTAGAATTTAAGCAATCTGGTAACGTATTTTATTTTTTTTTAGTGTGTGACTAAGTTTTCAAGAAGTTATCATCTATTTACTACTTCCTCTCTAAATGATTATTATTTACCTTGATCATATTAAGAGTTTTTTATATTTTTTTCTAGTACATTAACAATTAATGTTTAATTCTAATCAAAAATAGAGAGTAACATTTATGCTACCAATCACATCACTCGATGTCATGTTAATCCCCAACGTTATCCAGAATACACCTGGTCCCAACCATTCTGGATAACAGGTTCTAAACTGTAATACTTATTTTTATTTAACCAATGAATATAATGATTCGGAAAAATATTAGCTGCTAAATTTTTAGCACAAATAAAAAAATGTTTGTCAGTTCTATCCTGGTTTTTACCTTTAATCATCCTAACATCCTTAGGAAAAATTCTGGTGTAGTTATGATTTTAACTTAAAATGGAATCTGAAAACAGAGAGGTTTTATACAGTGTGTCTTTGATATTGAGCATTATCGAATAACTAATGACTTGTCGTCAGAGTTACTTTTCTCTGCAAGCCCATTCCACTTTGTAAGGCTGGATCTAACTAGAAAGTCGGATACTTCTTCCGAGGTTCTATAGGTGATTGCTTCGGAGACAATTCACAATCATTATTCTTCTGAACACTGGTTATGTGTCTGTACAAACAGTTTGCTCTCTGAAGCTAGAATCTTTTGTGAGCAGTTTTTCACCTCCCGGTTATTAATTTCTTGACTCATTTTGATAGAGTTGCAGTCAATTCTCTTAAAAATTGAACAATTTTACATTTGGCGAGTCTCTTTTACAGGGATGTTATGCCACTGAAAATGATAGACGGCCGAGGTGTGAAGGTCACGGGTTCGGGTCCCATCGCGCTGCTGTCGATCTAACCGTCTGGAGTTTGGGTAGGTTTTCTCCAGATGTAACATGAATACGCATTAGAACCCCTTAGAAAGTCCTCCTACCAAGGCACCCCTCGTCCTAGGCAGATACCCTGCATGCAGGTTAGCCTTAAAACACAGACAAACAAAATTTTACAGGGATGAGATTCTCAGCTTTTTTTTTTTTTTTTTTTGAATTATGAGAAATTCATTTCTGTTTGTTGTTTCTCTGAAAATTCTGCTTTTTCTGTGGATTTCTGATAGCAGTTATTAATTACTGTGTAAAATTTTTATCTCGTAGCATGTTCTGATAGTTTACTTCTTAAAACTTCTTTCACGTTCAAATATCATGTGAAGAGATATTTTGCTCTCATATAATTTGTCTTTTTGCTTTTTTGCCAATTTCATCCGTGCTTTTAAAAGAGCAGTGATCCTTTCTGACTCTGTTTCTGATCTATAGGCTCTTTCCTCTAACAAAGAGGTCAAGAATTCCCGTAGCCAGTAATGCCGGGCTTTGCTTGAGAGTTTCCATGCTAAAGTGTTCTTTCAGTGGATTCCTTCCTACTTGCGGAATTGTGGGGAAATGAGAAGGCTGAGACTACCTTGCCAAGAAGGGATCTTTTGATTTCCCTGATACCTTCTGTGAGATTATGATTCCATTCAGCTAAATTGGAAATTGCTAGGATTTCCGAGTGCTTTTTTTTTGAAACAGCTTTGCATTTTTCAAGTGGCAAACCTTAAAACGTTCTCTTCTCTAAGCCACTGCTAGTTTCTGACTCACCTTGTCTGGCTGCAACTGCAGCCAGACGAGGGGGGGGGGGGGTTGTCTTCATACCCATCTTTTTCGTTTTAACATTGTTTACACTCCTGTATGTTTTCTTTGTATGACTGGCCTGTATATGACTGCTTTACATCTGTACAAGTACCTTGTGCTATCTCCTTTTTGTACTCAAGTGCCGAAATATTCGAGTGCCCGTGGTCTAATCGCCTAGTGGCCAAGTGACTCTCATCTGATAAATACCCGACATTGCAATTAGAAGATATAGTTATTGAGAAAGCATTGGATGAGCATTTACATATTATAACAATTGTAGACATTTTCTGAACCTCTCATAGGCACAACATATTATAAAGAAAAAAAGAAAATGTATTATTCAACTTATCCTAAAAAACCTGAATTCTGTGTGTTGTAAGCTTTATTTGATGCAATTTCACCAATTAAAAGGTTTGTGATATTTTTTATGCTTATTTTTTATTTTATTAGTCTTATTAATATATCCTGTTAACTATACTTTGAAATATTATGATATTTCTGTTCAACATATGTGTAACAGTTAATTTCCAACCTAATGTAGGGGGGGGGGTTGAGTATTTTAGTTTTCTCTTGCAGTTTACTGTGCAACTCCTAGTTCGGTGAATTGTGTTTGATTTGGCATGCAACTTCATCCAAAGTGCTCTCCATTTAGTATCTTTAATTATTTTTTTCCCCCTATTTCTGGTAAGTTCCCCCCCCCCCACCCCCAACAACAAAAATTATCCTTTTTTAAAGCAGAGTTCATTCTTAATAGGTTAGCTCAGTGGTGGTGTGTGTTGAGCCTATGCTTCATGAAGAGTAAGAAATGCTTCAATGACAGTTTTCTTCCTAATAAACTGAATGAATATAAATACTTTATTTGAACTCAGCCCACTTCTTCGGCAGTGAGCAGAAGGGAGAAAAAAAAGAGTAAAACATCCATATCACGTTGCTCCTCCTCTTGTGAATGCCCACTGACAGAGATCCCCCTCGAAGTGATTTTCCAGGGCAGTACAAGTGAAAGCCCGATTGGAGTGTGTGTATCAAGGTTTCAGAGAAGGGAAGTAAAGCTAAATCCAAACCCTCGCTGCCTTTAGGAGCATTAAAATACCCCCCCCCCCCCCCCCCCATGGAGAGCATTTCCTGGGCAGTGAGAAAGACATCATAAGTTGCTGATAGTACCTCATAGAATGGCGTTAGATATAAGTTCTTCTACCCCATAGACTAGCTATAACTAACCACGTACCATCAAAATTTGGTTTTTAAAAAATGTTCTAAATTTGCTTTATTTCTTAAAAGAATACTCTTTAGAACACTGGTTAAAATCTAAGAATCCTAATTTTATAAATTTAAACACTTTTGAAACAATCAAATAGGTTGTTATTTCATAAAGATATATTTTTCTTGTATGTTATTGCATATTTAGTAGCGTTTTATTAAGCATAAATTTTATATTCATGCAATTAGTTACTTTGCTCTATAAATTGAGTGTTATTTTTTTTAGGAAATGCTGAAAGATGAAGTTAGAACTCTAACTTACAGAAATGCGATGTATCACAACAAGCATTTATTTCGTGGTAAAACAGTGCTCGATATTGGTTGTGGAACAGGTATTCTCTGTATGTTTGCTGCCAAAGCTGGAGCTGCTAAAGTGATTGGGGTAAGATTGGACTTAAAACTATTTTTATGAGTCCTGTTTTTACTTTATGAATGGGATCAAGATGTTGACTCTTAAAATTTATTAGGCCTATTAAATGTTTTTTGCCAAGAATAAAGTTATCTTCGAATGTTTTTATTTTAATATTAATTTAAAAGAAAATATATTAGTGTATAGGCACAAGAGTTTTCTGCAGGTTCCATTATTTTGTAATTAGTGTGCTTCTGGTCTTTTTTTTTCCCTGATGGACTAATTCTGTTTGTTCTTTAAAATTTTTAGCAGAAAAAATTTCAGGTTATGCTTCAGCGTCCAAATTACAATCCTCTTTTTACAGTTTTAGAACAAATGTTTTGCCTTAAATAAATTTATGAACTTCCAATCCCACAATGTAAAAATTTATTCTTATTTCCAATTTAAATTCTTTTATCCATTTTTTTTCATGTAAAATAGCTAAGGAAAAATTTCATTTAAGAGACCATATTCAGTTATGAATGAACAAAGTAATTAAAAAGTTGAAACAAGGATATTTTGATTAGGAAAATATACTTATGAAAGTAAATAAGGATTAAACATAGCAAGTTCATGCTTTTATTATTGCTATCCCACAATTCTCTTACATAGTTGCCAACTCTTCCTGTTTTCCAGGAAGACTTCCTGATTTTGAACTTTTCTCCAGTCTTCCTGCAGGAAGATTAGATCTTCACTTTTTAAAATTTCTTACCATTTTCCCATGCATACTGCTAAAATTAAAAAAATAACAAATAGGATATTTTTAAAGTAAGAAGTGTGAAGATATTAATTCATTTCACATTTTGAACACAACCTTTTTAAACTATCCCAGCTCTACTTACCTTGCCCCTAGGATGGGACTTTTGAGAGAAAGAACTCTTCTTTCCACTTTTTCCTCCGCTCCCTCGATTCACTCTTTTCTTTGCTCATTCGGCAGTACCTATATGCATATTCCAGACTAGTGCAGGGTGTCGACAGATCAGGGAAATCATGGAAAAATCAGGGTACTTTATCGATCTGGAAAAATCATGGAAATATCAGGGAATTTTGTAAAAATATTTAAAAATCAGGGAACTTTCGTTTTTGCCTAGTGAACTAGATCATTTTTAGTTGTCAGTCAGCATCTGACTCGCGGCTCTGTTCCGGATCATACGATACTCAACTGATGCAAACATTTTAGGAATCTGAAAACCAGAATATAGATTATATGAGAACATAGAAGTATGAATGAAGGTTTTCAAAAAACAAGGTGCACATGATAAAGTTTTCGGATTTCGCACAAACTAGTCTTTATATCCAGATGACTAGATGTCGTCGTCGTCTTTTTTTTTTATATATATATATATATATATATATATATATATATATATATATATATATATATATATAGGGCTCATTTTGAAGCCTTTTTACATATTTTTTTTAATTTGAAATGATGCAACGATTAAATAAAATAAGTTATTAGGTGGCCAGTTTATTTTGATCAGTCATCCTTACGCTTAAAATTGAACACTATCTTTAAAAAACGAGGAAACTTTCTGCTATATTGTCTTTTAGTGTTCAGCTAAAGTTTATGTTTGGATTTATGAATTTGAATTACAATTTTATTAATATTAAGTATTTTTGTGGTTTTCTCATTTATTTCCCCATATGAAGCATTCACCTGTTGGTGCATGATACACAATGGTGATTTACATGAAAGATTATGGTATGTATATAATTAGTTCTGGAAATTTGATAAAGATAGTCAGGGAAATCAGGGAAAAATCAGGGAACTTTTTTTCTCAATTTCTGTAGCCACCCTGTAGTGGCACCAAGCAGCCCTAATATACATCTACTGATTTGTTAAGCATCAAAGTATTTAAATAGCAAGTTGATAGTGAAATTTAAAATTATTTTTCAATTGTTTTTGACACATCA
The DNA here is from genome assembly GCA_038373885.1 of Cheiracanthium punctorium. NCBI lineage: Eukaryota > Metazoa > Arthropoda > Arachnida > Araneae > Cheiracanthiidae > Cheiracanthium > Cheiracanthium punctorium. The sequence goes on from JAWZYV010014031.1 coordinate 66,132, forward strand.
GTTAAATACTGAGTGTTTATTTACATAATTTTTAATAAAGCACAATTTACCAGTAAACCAATCGTGCAGGGCCATGATTTTGAATATATTTCCTAATTCTGTAAAAAAAAAAAAAAATCTGAAATTTTGCTTTAAAGTTAAAAATCCTTATTTAAGTCTTAACAGACTGGTATTTCGGGTAATCAGCTATTCACAAAAATTAGCAAATTCAGGAAATTTCAGATTCTTTCTTGTACAGTTAAAACTTGACTGAGAAAAATCGTTTTTCGGGAAATTTTGTTTTCTTACCCTGATCTTGTTTTAAGCCAAGATAGGTTGGCAGCTATGCTCTTATGTTATAGAACTACTTTTGTCCTTCCTTAATATAATTTGAAATTATATGAATTATGTACCTAGTATGAATTTTTTTCAGTGAAGGTTACTGAATGAAACTTTAAATTTTCCTCCTTAGAAATATATATTAAGTGTATTTTTCCATAATTATGATTTAATTTTCTCCATAAATATTGTTTCTCGCCATTTTTTACCTTCCCAAATTTCACTTCGCATGTGGTTTCCTTTTTTATTGAATTATGTTACTCATTCCTGAGTTAAGAAAACATGGCTTAAAAGGAAAAAAAAAAAAAAAAAAGAGCTCTAATTTATTATCTCATAGCTTCTGTGATGAATGGCAATTTACCATCTATTCTTGAAATTTATTTGTATATATAAACTATCAATTAAACATCTAAAAATCAGCTCAATGTTTTTTTAGATTGAATGCTCTGGAATTGTAGAACATGCAGAGAAAATTACCAAAGAAAATCATTTGGACAACAGTAAGTTATTTAAATAATTATAAATTAATAATTTTAATGTCAATATTTATTGATATTAGCTTCTTCTTGGAGCTGCAAAAAAAGTTTCAAATTTGTTAAAACTCTGATTATAGTTGTGAAATCTCACAAAAGCATTTGCATTCCTATCACAGACATTCCAATTCTTAGAATTGTGGCCCGAGTCTTGGGCTTTTTTTTTTAATCCTGTTAGGGGCTTCGGGATTTTTCTTCATTTTCTTGAGTCTTTTAAGATTTCATTCAAAAATTGAAACTTCCCCCAATTCTAAATGCATTATATCAGGGATGAGATTCTTCAGCTTTTTAGCTGATTTTAGCTTTTTGTGAATAAAGAGGAAATCACTTTTTTGTCTTTTTTCTCTGAAAATTCTGTTTTTTTCTGTGAATTCCTAACTTTAGTTATTAGTTAAGTGTGTGATATTTTTATCTTCTAGCATGTTCCAACGTTTTTCTTCTCTTAAAACTTCTTACACATTAGATATAAATATCCCATGTATAAATTTTTGCTCTTGTACGATTTCAGCTTTTTTGCTCTTTTGCCAATCTCATCCCTGATTATATGCTATGCTCATTATTTATGCAGAAATGTCTTAGAAATTATAAATCTGTTTGAGATTAATGAAAAGTATTTTTTATGAACTTGGATATTACAGTGAAACCTCTCTGTGCGGCCACCCCACAGTACCGAGAATATTTGGCTGCTCTGAAAGGTTTTATTTACTATTATTAGATAACTGCTTATAATGCGTAATATAAGCAAGCCTGACACATATTCCTTATTTAAAATGAAATTTAAAACTTATCTAAAGAGAAACTAGTACTTTATTTAATGCTTTCTTACATTTTTTTGAACAAAAAAAAGATACAATTTGTGCATTTTTTAAGTTTTTACTTTTCTCTGAAGCAACCATTTTCAAGTTCTTTTTTACTTTAAAAAGCAAATCTCATCCGTTTAACACTGCGAAATTTGAAGTCTTCGTATTCTTTCAAAATAAAATCCTTTTGTTTAAAGACTATGTTGATTTGCATTTTTATGCAGTTAAATAATTCAGCTAACTTTCTTTCCGATTTGCAACTCAGATCATTGACCAACTAATAAAATGAAACTGGCGTGAACATGGACGTGAATGGCATTTTTGCTCCAATGGACTTCGCAAGTTATTCCCGGGTCTTATATTCGACCATGAACCTGACCGTGATTTTTTCCGCTCAAAATTAAATCATGGAGTGAGTAGAATTTCATGAAAAATGAAATAGGCAATCCCACTCTGTGGTCGTTTAGAGGGGTTTGGGTGGCCTCTGATAGGTTATTTTAACATTAGGTCTATGAGCTGAAAAATCCATGCCATGAAAAATTGGTCGTTTAGAGAGGTGGCTGCTCAGAGAGGTTTCACTGTATTTCAATGATACTATTTTTAAAATATCTGAAAATTTTCTATTTTATTTCTTTGGTTTTAATTTATAAATCTGCAAAGTATTTTAATTTAGCTATCGAATAACAACACAATCTTAAGATTTAAGAAACTTATTTATTTATACTTATTAAGTGTACTTTTTATTCTGTTTTGCAGTTATAACAATTGTCAAGGGAAAAGTTGAAGATGTTGAAATTCCTGCCGAGAAAGTTGACATAATTATATCTGAATGGATGGGTTACTGTCTGTTTTATGAATCAATGCTTGATACTGTTCTATTTGCCAGAGACAAGTGGCTGGTATGATTTTAATTTCAAGTACTCTTGATAATCAAGGGTGTCTACTGTTATGAATAAATCACAAAATATACTTGGTTTTTAAGGCTAGCTTTAAATTTTTGACAGCCAAACTGATTTTATTACAGATTTTAACCATCACTTGTATTTGTCATAAACTCGTGGGTTAAAATAATTTAAAATTTTTCTCTGACCTTCTTTTAAAAAAATGTATTGATTAATCCATTTTTAATATGTGTTGATGTAGAGAAACCCCAAGGTCTTTAAATCCGGACGTTATATATGTATTTTTTTCTGAACTGCAAAACTTGTTATCCTGTTTGAATAACTTATTTTCATAAACTAATTATCAACAACATAAACTTAATCTTGTATTAATGTTTTATTGTACATGATTTTTGTATATACATCCTAGCTTAAATATATTGTGTTGAGGAAAGATTTTTGCATTTCTGGAACTTGTCGCAGAAAGTATGACAAAATTTTGCGCTGGATAAGTTTGTTAGAGGAATAACTTAAAATGATTGATATAACTCAAAAATGTTCCGTTTTACCTCTACAAGGCTCAATTTTTTTTCTGGGTCTGAAATAAATATATGCAATACTGTTAATGATTTTTAGTTGGGAGAAAAATGATAAAAATAGTAACCAAATATGTTACTAGAAAATCGCTTTTTTATTTCAGTTCAGTATGCTGTGTTCTGAGGCTTTACTATAATCTTTTGGCATTTATTTTGAAATATGAGTATACAAATTGTTTCTTAGTATGATGAACTTTTGTGTGCAGTAATTTCTTCCGGGTCAAAATTCTTCTCTAACATTTTTTTGTTCATTTTCCGAAATATTCAAATATACAGTTTAAATTTCAATCAATTGTGACTGTAATGCGAACAGTAATGATATCTACATGTAATGGCCTGAATTATACTGTTGCAATCTTTGTATAATTACTCTTAAAATTCGATAGATGTCTATGCTAGTATTTTCTAGATGTGTAGGAATATTTAAAGTGGTTGTTCCACTTAAGGTACCAAGTGCCTTGTAGGGTTAAGAGGACCTTATATCTTGTCGTACAACATTCATTTTCAATTTAAAAAAATTACTTCATTTTTTCATGTGAGTGTTATATACCAAATATAAAATACATTCCTTGACATAGCCTATACTTACTGGTGCGTGTTATGCACTTAAATATACAGCAATTCAAAAATTAACCTAAATTGCATATTTTAATAACTATGAAATTGGCTACATAATAAATAATAGACACTCATTTCAATTATTATCAATGATAATGTTTTACTTTTTAAACTTGTTCCATGCCTAATTATTTAATGTCTTATGTTAGAAACCTGATGGTATGATGTTTCCTGATCGTGCCACACTGTTCTTGTGTGCCATTGAAGATAGACAATATAAAGATGAGAAAATTAACTGTAAGCATTCTTTTGTTTTCTTTTAAATTTTGTATCTGTAGTAAAATGTGATTAAATAGTATGATATAATTTTTTTAATTTGAGATAATTTGATTCACATTGAAAATATTTTATATAGGGTGGGACAGTGTCTATGGTTTCAACATGAGCTGTATTCGCAAGGTGGCTATCTCTGAGCCTCTAGTTGATGTTGTTGATCCCAAACAAGTGGTCACAAATGTTTGTCTACTGAAAGTAAGTATATTTTAAAAACTTTTTCCACTTCTGCAGCAGGGTTTCTGAAAATTACAGCTACACATACCCTTACTATATTTTCCACATGACTGCAAACTCATTCTGAAAAATCTAGCTATAGATGAAAATAAGATTCTTTTTATTTAAATGAAAAATGACGCAGCCATAAAAAGCAATATTTTATTAATATGTGTATGTATATAATGTAAAAGAGTTAATTAGTTTTGCAGTAGCTTTGTTAATTATCTTATTAACACAATTTATAAGTATCTAAAGTTAAGGTAATATTTACTTACTTAAAAGATTTTTAAATAAGCCCCCCTTTAAAAATATATATATATATATATATATATATATATATATATATATATATATATATATATATATATACATACCTAACAGGCAAGAGTTTGACTGAGTAAACTTTTTGTATAAGAAGCCGATCTTAATAAAATATTTATTTGATCACCTTGTTAAGAATCATCATTAAAAATTCGACTAAATGAAGAACCCCTGTGTTTTCCTTACTTGGAGGAAGCAGAGTACAAAGCAGAGAAAATTCTGGCATTTGTGTGCATGTTAATAGGGTGCAGTAGTGTCACGGTTAATGCATTGTCCTGTCATGCCTCAGGTCCGGTGTTCGATTTCCAGGTTGCGCAAGGTTCACCCAGCGTTTCATCCCTTCAGTGGGTCGATAACAAGAAAACCAAGCTTGCTTGGGAGTTAAACACTGGGGGCTTTGTGTCAGGCTGACCACCTGGCCAAGGCGTACGATTCTGCACCCCAGACCAAGCACTGCAAATGCGTGGTTGGGCAGCACAGGCCTTGCCCCTGCAGTGTGTTGTTGCACCATTGTGAAGTCGGTAAATTTTTAATACACAGCTCATGATGCTTCCATTGTTCAAAATTTGGAAATAGACGACAACAATAGCTAAATTTTTTTCTGGATTATCATACAGCCATTATAAGTATTCTTTGCTTGATTTTAAAGCTGGTCACCTACATAGAAGGGCAATATTAGATTGGAAAAGTGCAAAAGAGGATTGTAATAAAAAATATTGTCCCAACTGGACATATAAAAGGGCTAAAGAAACTTCGGTAGAGATTTAAATATGTAAATGGAAAGAAACAAAAAAATTTTTAACGGTAAAGGAGGATCAATTTTTTCATCATCAAGGTGCTAACTTGAATCAAAATGCAACATGGTGCATTTACTAAATGCTTTTCTTACTAAAAAGGAATTAGAATGCTGCACTGAATTTTCAACAATGATTCCTAATACTAATATTCAAAGAAGTGTGTACTTTTGTGACCATGAATGGGTTTAAAATACAGGAAGTCTACTGATCAAGCAAGTCTGGAAAATGCTAGGAAAGTCTAGAACATATATGGTCAACTGCGGGTCAGATGAGGCCCACCACGGCTTTTGATCCGGCCCGTGGAACATAGCAAAACCCTGTATAAAACCCATATAAATTGCAATTATATGGCCCGTGACTTTACTGACATCCTAAAGTTTGGCCCACAACTTTTCAAAGATTGCCCATACCTGATCTAAAGAATGCAAAATGGCCCAGGAAGATTATCTCCAAAAGAATAAATTTTTGTCTGTATAAAAATACTAATTAAATAACTAAGATGATGGTTGAAGTTTAGATAGAATGAATGATTCAGAATGCTTGTGGGATATGCACTGCTCACACCTGTTTTAAATCCTATGGTGGGGTGTTTCTTGCAATGGAAGATTCCAAAAGCTATCTGTCTATGACCAGTGATAAAATAAAGAAATTTTCATTACTATCACTCTGTATTTTTCCAGACTTGAAGTGTAGTAGACCAAAGGATACAAATTTGTGTTGGAAATTTGCCATCTGCATCTAATATTATCACCTAGAATATACCACCTGTAGCACAAGTAGTATTGGTCCATATTGGTTTAAATCTCTGAACTTACTAGTATCATACTTGAAACTCTCATAATAATTATTTTCTAACTTTTGCACATCATTAATTATATTACAGTTGAAAATTTATTTCAAGTTGTTGCTAAATATTTAAATATAAAATGGGGGTGGTGCTGTTGAGTTAAAGTGCATCTGTAATCAGAAAAATTTTTCCCAAGAGCTTTCAAAAATTGGGGGAAAAGTCAAGAAATAGACTTTCAGAAATTTAATAAGTATTCTGAAATACAGTTTACAACATTATCCATGTGTAGAAAATAGTTTTTTAGTTCATTGACTAGCTGATAAAGATAAAGAATAATTTCATCTATTGATAAAATGTTAATCATAACATATTCATCTAGAAGAGGGAAACATTGTGATGTTTAGTTGTGAATATTTTCTCATAAGTAATTATTTTGCCTAATTTTTTTATATTTTCTGATATTTCTTTTGACAATTTTTCAAATTTACTTAGATTACTCAGCTTAAGTAATGAGATAGTTCTAGATTGAAAACTTTGCACTTCTGAAGAAAAAAAAAAAATTCTAAATTATTCATCACATAATATCCCATCCCCTGTTTTCCTGAATACTTTTCTATGTGTTAAAATTAAATTCTTTCCTCTTTGGTATATTTTATTTAGCTAAGTAATAGAAGTAATGAATTATTTTTTTTTATTTTTTTGCAGAATTGGCTGGAATATACTAAATATAACTAGACAAAATTTTTGCTTTGTATGTTAATTTTTTGAGGCATTTGCTTAACTTCAAATGCAAACAGGCAAGAGTTAACTTGAATTTTTAGATAATCGCGTGTTTAAAATGTTTTATTACGATGCACTTCATATGAGATTGCTGACCAAATATAGGAATATTTTGGAAATGGTGCAAATTTTTCAGGTTCGGGGCAAGGTGTGGGGAGAGAAGCAATTTTGGTACGTGTAAAATCTGCAGTGTTCAATAATCCATTTCTAGTAGTGCATATCAGTTCTTCTATGCAAGAGAATTAGCATTGTCCTATCTTATACTCAGGGTTGTTATTTTACCTAATCCCAAAGCAAACTTGCTTTTTCTTTTAAGGCCACTTCAAAAAACCCAAGAAAAAGACCGACTTTTCTTTCCAAAATTCCAACAATTGCTGTTTCAATCAAAATAGCAATTTCAAATCACAGAGCTAAAATATTTCTTCATATCAGTACACCACTTGTAAAGTTTATAACACCCCCCCCCCCTTTCTCCCCAAAATAAAAAAATTCAGAATGACTTTTACTTTTTATCCAGAACAAAACATTAGTTTAAGAGTTTCAAAATAACACTAGTGCAGTACTTTAATTTCATTATTAATAGTAATTTTTTAATCAATTTATCTAAAAGCAAACCATAATTTTTATTACTTACTATTCTTATTGATTCATGTATTTCTTCATCTATAATTATTTTTGTAAATAATTATTACTATTGATTTTATGTAAGGTTATAATTTAATTAGCATATCCTTATTCATAAAATTCAGTGCTGTATGCATTTATTTGATTTCAGTCAACTCTTATACAGTTTATGAAAATCCAAAATCGAATTTAGTTTACAAAGTTCCATTTTCTTTCTTTCAATTATTTGTTTTATTTGCTTATTATATTTTCTCATTTTTTAATGTACAGAAGTTTTACATGCAGTTGATTTTCCCTTGTAGGAAGTTGATTTGTACACTGTTAAAGTATCTGATCTGAAATTCTCCAGCCCATTTCACTTGCAAGTGAAGAGAGATGATTACATTCAAGCATTTGTTACATTCTTCAATGTGGAATTTACTAAATGCCATAAAAGAACTGGATTCTCTACAGGTAATTACTAAAACTTGCCATTTTAAAACTTTTTTGGTAAACTATCATTTGGTGAAAGCATTTTACATGCTGTATTTTTAGCTGCCAGTCATAATTTAGCCATGCTAACAATTATGAGATTGGTTAGTGTTAAAGTTTAAACATCTAGATACTTAATTTGTCTGAAAAAGTGGGGGCGGGGGGTGTCCAAGGAAAAAAGAATGAGTCCAATTTTATTCAATTTGAAGGTCTGATGCATTCAGTGTTGATTAATAGTACTAATCGTGAGCAAAACTATTCAGGAAATAATGATGTAAGTACACTGAAAGGATTGCCCTAAGAAAGCATGTACTGGGAAAACAATAGAAATTCTGTGTGCCCTGGGAAAAACAATGAGATCAGCTTTTTTTTTTTTTTTTTTTTTTTTTTTTTCAATTTTTAATGTCATTTATCCTCTGAAACCTTCAAACATAATTTTTCATAGATCTTGTAGACTTTGATTTATTTAAAAAGTAACTTTAATATTTTTTCCTTATCTGTGTGGTCACATGAAAACTACAAGACAATGATTTTCTTGACAGCCTGGTAATTTTCATTTAACCTGAAACAAACACTTTTTTTTTTTTTAAATCATGGAGCAAAAAATATCTCTTTTCTTCAAAATGAAACATATTTTACCCCAATCAGTTTTCTAATTAAGTTTCTCAACAGGCTGTATTAGTAACTTCTTTAGTAATATCAGTTGATAAGATGTAGTTGGATTAGAATATAATGTACATAAATGTCCAGTAGTTACCTAGAATATTGATTATCTTCTATGTATGTTTACAATAAACCTGGACGATTTTAAGAACGTATCGTGGAAAACTTGAGGGAATATCATTTTAATAAGTGGGTATTAATCATGGTATAGTAATTTCCGTGGCAGGTATGTGCACTTAAGCAAGTGCATGAAATACATGTGCTAGAGCTATACAACACATGTTTAAAGTTTTGTTTAGTTTACATAAAATAATTTTATTAGTATTTAAAAATATTTCTTTTTACTTATGTCATTAAAAAAATCTCCAGACTATTGTAAGGTGATAATGTTTTCATGCTAATAAAACTGCGTTTCTTTTATCTTCCTCACATATTTTAATTATTAAAATTTTATGTAAACTGGTATGTTACATCTAAAGTTGATTTTTTTTTTCTCTCTAATAATCACTCAATTATTGGCAATTTATGCTAAAGTAATTGAGATAATGTGTAAAGTTATACTTGTGCTATTACAGTAATTCCATGTCTATTACAGCAAGAATTTCAGTAATTTTCTTTAAAATGCTATTAAAAATATTGACTAATGATTTTATTTCAGTTCTAAATGTTTACTAGAATGTAACTTGTAGTTAATTGAATTAAAAAATTAACAAAAAAAAAAAGCATGGTTAGATTTGCAAGAATAAATTTGACTAAACACATTCGTCTTTTTTCCCTTTGTCAGTAATTTAATTTTGCTGCTAATTATATACAAGTTTCTGTATACTTTGTAACTATTTCTAGTACAATTTTTGTCTACTGTTTTCATATTATTCATACCTACGAGAAATTTAGTCCAGTCCATGTTAAAAACTTAAAATGTTTGCTCTGACCTGCAATTCCTTTTCAAAAGAATTACCCCACTACCATTTTTAAATGTTTACAAAAATATTTTATGTGAAAATCTGATGTTGTTAACTTGTTAAATGTGCATTAATGTTTTCATGTGTGTTAAAAAAAAAGTTTTTTTATTTTTAGCTCCTGAGGCTCCTTATACCCACTGGAAACAAACTGTTTTCTACTTTGATGACTATTTAACTGTCAGGAAAGGTGAAGAACTATATGGTGTCTTTAGAATGTGCCCTAATGAAAAAAATAAGGTAATGCCTGTTATTTTGAAAAACTAATTACATTTGAACTAAATTATTAATGCATTTATGAAAATATACAAATGAATGTTCCATGCATTTAAAAATATATTTCATAAGGAACTTTTTCTCTCAATGACAGTTCATTATTTAATATAAGACAGTACTTTTTACATACTAGTCAGTTCTGTTGGACTTAATTGATTCTGATAATTTCTTGTAAAATCCTGGTTTTCTGACTTTTTAATCTTTAAAAAATGATTTGGGTATTAACAGGGCTCACAAATAGTCTCTTTTTTCCCTAAAAGTCTCTTTTTTAGTTAAAGCTCTCTAAAAGTCCCTTTTTCATGTAAACGGTCCCTATTTTCTCTTTTTCACCATGGATTCTAGAAATTCCGAAGTCATTCCATGGCAACTCTCGAATGATCAGCACTTGTAAGAAACCTAATTGCAAACCAACTGAGAAGCCCATCCACATAAATGTCAAATACAGGAATCTTTACTGGTCCTGCTTATTTGCAAAGGAAAATAGAATCTGGATCTTCCTTTTCACCCTCACTTTTTAATGATTCAATCTGAGAAGATAGTGAAACACATCAGATTTTTTTTTTTTTTTTTTTTAACACCTCAGTGATAGCAGGTTTTTTAGTGTCGGCATAATTTGCCTACACAATTTATTGCGCTGAAGCATTTTTTTCAAATGTGTTTGCCAGATAAAGAGAAAGGCAGGAGGGGGAGAATAAAATGTTGAAAGTCGCACAAGGTTTGCAATTTTTGATAATTGGTCGCCAAATTTTGTATCGAAAAGCAAGCTTGGCAACATCTTCCAAATTTGGCTAGGAACTGGCAAACACTGACAGTTTATTACAAAGGAAAAGTATAGATAGAATATTCCTGGCAAAGATTGTAAAATAGTTTTAGAAGGCAATTTTAATACAGATTTCAGTTCCAAAGTGTTTGTGGAACAAGAAAGACAAACACGGCACTCTCTATGGATTATGATGACCATTCCAAGCAGTATTTAAAATGGTGCAGTACAGTTCGAATATGCTTGACAAAGATTGTAAAACAGTTTTAGAAGACAATTTTAAGATAAATTTTGATTCCAAAGATATGTTCTATGGAACAAGGAAGAAAAATAGGGACGATGCATAAATTATCATACACTTTTAATACAGAGCACTTTAGTGTGTATTTAAAATATGAAAGTGTTTCAGATTTTATTTATTTTTTTAGCATCTACTTAAATTACTGCAGTTGTTTACACTTGTAAACATGTTTAATTCTGTGCCATGGTGAATATCAAATACTTAATGGGATCCTTACAATTGTACGGCAACATCAGGATGGATCCCAGTCAAGTGCACAAATAATTCCCGGTTGTAGGATTAGCACTGAAAAGTTAAAAATTCTAATTACTGAAAAAGAAATAGTTACTAATTTTTTTTAAAAATGTATTAAACAAAATCATTCTTCTTCAGTGTTATTTTTCTTCATTCATACAGTTATTATTATTATTATTATTTTTTTTTTTTTTTTTTTTTTTTTTTGTGATTCTACAGGAATTCTATTCTTTTGCAACCCCCCCCTCCCTTTCCCCCCCCCCCCCCCCTCCATTTTCAAGTCATACTTTTTTTATATATTGGTATATTTTGTTCAAATTTAAGTTTGTGTGTGTACACCTTTGAGGAATAGTTTAATTTTGCACAAAAATGCAGATAATGGTGATCCACCTTGACTTCAATTTGTTATAGCCACTTAAATGTTGACTTTAAAAAAAAAAAAAAAAAAAAAAAAAAAAAGAGAGAAACACCATTTTTTATATTTTTAGTTTTCAGACTGTCTTGTAAGGAGTCCTAAAATTTATTACAAACAAACCTATGTGCATCAGATTTAACCTCCTCTCTACCTTTTCCTTGGCTTTTCCCTGCAAATTTCATTTTATTTACATACTGAACTGTACAGAATTTTCACATATCTGGTATTCGGTGTTTCCCAGGCTTTTGCTATATGTATATTTCTATTCATATGAGGCATTGGATACTATGCATTGCTGATTAAGAGCAACAGACTGCTTAAAGGGATAATTTTTAACATTAAAAAGGTGGATTTCAAAGTTCTGGCTTGTCTACATTTGCTTAAAACTTATTGTTTTTTTTACCCTCTTTCTATCTTCCTGCAAAACCAAATATGTTGCAAATGTTGTGGGTTGTGTTTTACAAGGTCTCTTTTTTCTAGAATTTGGTCCCTTTTTCCTCTAGAGATATCATTCAAAACAGTTGTGAGCACTGTATTAAATTTTTGAAATGACATATTGTTTACTTATCGAACGGTTTTTATGTATAAGGTCTGCGAAAAGTCTTTAAATTAGTAGCCAAGTAAGAATATTTTTATCTTTTTACTGGTCTAAGTTGTGTATTTGCAAGCTTTCAAAATTCTAAAATTTTGGATGCTTTCAAATACACAGCTATCAATTGTAAAACATTTTTCTTGTTTTCAGGCATGAAAGTTTTCAGTCTTTTTCAACATCACTGATGCACTTGAGATTTAGTACTCACATTAGTTTAATGTAGTTATACTGAATACAGTGTTATAATGAATATTACTTAATTTAATAATGAATACATATAAAAGAATAACTGGTAATGTGTTAAATGCATAATAATTTATTTGATCTGTATGATCTGCAGCAAAGTTCAGTCTTTTTAGCTGTTTCGTGCTTTCATGCTTGTGTTTTACAATTTCAATGAAAAATTCCTTCTTAACTTTTTTTTTTGGGGGGGGGGGGTTGACACTTTCCAACAACTATGAAATTTTATTGTATTAAAATATAGGTTGTCATAAATTCACTAAGGTAAATAATCCAAAACCTGTTAAAATTTTCATTGCATGCTACTTCCAGGTACTAGAATTTTCAGTATCAATCCGTAGTGCCATAAACAAAACCCAAAATTTATCTGTAACCTTAATGTAAATATGGCTGGATCATTTTACTAGCTGTAAAATAATCTGCTGACTTGCTGCAGGCTGTGTTGGAAGATTTACGCATTTAATTCACAAAAAAAAAAAAAAAAAAAAAAACTAGGTTTAAACAAGACACAACTCTGAACCAAGCTCATCTCAAACAAGTGAAAAACTGAAATTTCTACTTATTAAGGATGTAATACTTTAATTATAGTTATTAATTTTCACGATACTACTAATGGTTCTCTAATGTACAATTCTAGTGTTGAACAAGTATAGTGAATTTTTCAGTCAAAAAATTCATTGATAGCCTTAAATCTTTTAAAGGTGATAAATGATTTTTGATTGATGTATGTGCTGCCTTCAAATTTATCAGAAGAATTTTACAGTGAAAGGCCTATAAAAATTAACTAATTTTCTGACCAAATTGGGGGGGGGGGGGTAATTTGGCAATCAAGACTGCACTTTATTTTTATTATTTATTGACACATTTACTAAATATTTTTTTTTCTTTCTTCTATTTCAGAGAGACCTCGACTTCAGCATAGAGATTGATTTTAGAGGCGAACTGTGTGAATTAAATGAAAACTTTGTGTACCGAATGCGTTAAATGAGCTTTTCTTTTTTTTAAATCTGACTCTGCCACAGACATGATTGCAGTCACTATTATAGAGTTGTGTATTTAGTGAGATGTATATCCTCCTCCTCCCCCTCCCTCCCCTCATCCATCATTTTCATTTTATTTCTTTCATTTGTGAAGCCTTTTTATATCTTTCCATGTGGGTCATTCCACAGGAACTTTTGTGTAACATAATAAATGAAAGTAGCTTTTAGACTTGTTTCCTTATTATTTAATGTGCAACTGCTTTAAATATAGAAAAAGTGTTAGTTGTTAGAACACGTTAAATAAAATTATCTTTTTAATTTATCAAAGTAGTATTACAGATACTGCATAAAAACATTTCTTTTTCTTTAGAATGTTAAAAGTACCTTTAAAACTTTTGTTCAATGTAAAATTATTACTACAATTGTATAGCTTCGTTAATGTTTATCTTTATTCTGAGAAAGATAATGACAAAAGTTCAAGTACTTATGTGTATATGTTGCTTAATATTTATATTAAATACACACACATTAGTTTTTGTATGTCTTTTATGTGGAATGACCCACTTGTTTTTATTTCATGCTACATTGGAATTTTTCCATTTTTAATTACTGAAATTGTCGATACAGTAAAAATAAGATATTTCTAAATGTAGGGTTAGGAGTTATAGTGCATTTGTAGATCATAAAATTTTATGACCATTGTGCAAAATATCATTGATAATTTGATCAACATGTTAATTAAAAAAAAATTAAAGCTTTATTTGTCAGAATGACTCTTCAAACCTTCATCTTAATTTTTGTGGGTGGTAATTTAACTGAATTATTGTTTTTAATGTTTGTTTAGCATGGCTGAAGAAAAGTAAAATAATTCAAGTCCAGGAAAGATCATCTATTTATGTCTTAACCAATGAATTAAACTGCCACAAAAAAATTAATTCCTAAAAGTGACTAAATATTTATTTATTCTCATAAATATATAATTACCTGTGTTATGTATTATCCTAATAGCTTAGTTTGTGGCATTTTTTTTTCTTTTTTAATTGAAAGATCAAGAAATAATCTTTGCATTTGATGCTTTCTTTTTTTCACACAGTAATGTAATAATTAAATGTTACACAATTAATAATATCAAAGTATTCGTTGATTTTTAATTTTTGTACCAATTACAGCAAATGATTAATTTCTAAATAATCTTTCACTAAACAAGTAATCACAATTACTGCTATAATAACTATGTTGCCATTTTTAAAAGGATAACTCCTTTTTTCCTGTATTCACATTAAATTGTACAGTATTTTTATTTGTAATTCTTTAAAAGTATTTTAAAACAAGTTACTTTGCATTGGTATAGTATTATCGGTTCTATAATTTTCCAATGATAATGCTTGTAAATAATTTTGTTTATTGCTAATTGAAGGGCTTGCAGCAAAAGATATTAGCTCCATTTTTTATGGTTTTGTGAAATCAAAAGGAAAGTTAAATTTCATGAACTTATTTTTCTTAATATTTTGTATTTCTTTAGACATGGTTAATCCCCCTTTCATATTATAATACCCATTTTATTGAATAATTGTTGTATGTCAGTTTTGGAGCTAGCTCCTTTTTCTCCCAAAATTTAATATTCTTTCCTGGATTTAAAAAATGCAAACCTGATCTGCTACAAATAAAGGTCTATTGAAATGTGCATTACGATGTAAAATGATATTTTTTAAACATTTATTATGATAAAACATGTATGTGTGCAGTGTCATATGGGAGGGTAATCCATTTTGCGAGTATCATTGTAACCAAGCAACCTCCATTTTAGACTAAACAATGAAATGCTTTTTTTAAAAATCTGGAGCTAACTCTTTTTGCTGCAAGCCCTTCAATTTTTGTCCAAAGGTGTTTATATATGTACTGTAAACCAATTTCTGTTGTAATTGCTAACCTAATTGAAATTTTGTTTATATCCTTCTACCTTTCACAACTATTCAATCTGAATACACCTCGGATGTTTTGCTTTTATCCGGTACATCTTATTATAGTTTTTTTTGTACACTATAATTAACTCACCAATTTTAACTGTTTAAAAAAAAAAAAAAGGCTTTAAAATTCAAACAATGTAATGACCTCTTCAAAAGTACTTGTCAAGAATTTGTACTTTACAGACTGTAATAAAATTTGTACCTGTATGCGAATTTGTTTGTCATTGATAACAGCCTGGTTAATCTTCACATCATGGGTGCTTCTTAATGTCTATACAGTCGACTCCAGGTATAGTGAACCTGGATATGGGCCATTCCATCGCCATGTGTGGAGTATTTACACAAGCATTTTGCAGTTAAGATTTTATCATAGTTCAAAATGTGTTTAACGGAATATCCTAATAGTACAAATAGGGGCCATGTGATTTAGAACTTTTGTGGCACTTTGGTGTGATTGCATTTTGAACTTATATAAGACATACCTCCCAATTCTGCTGGATTTTCTGGGAGACTTCCGAATTTTGGTCATTTCTCCAGGTCTCCTGATTTTCCATGGTAATCGGCAGATTGGGAAAAAATCCCTAAACTTATTAGATATGGGGGAATATTTCCTTATACCGAGAATGCAACAGGGAATTAGCAGCCGCGTTCATCTGCGCTTCTTTAGGGAATTTTTTTTTCTTCCATGTTCTAACAGTGGCTGATAAGAAATGGCAATATGATTGGACGAAGACTTTCAATTCTAGTGATGTCAACTTCAACCCCCCATAATCAGGATTTCTCGCATTTTGCGGGATCGTTTATACGATCTTTTGTTTTATTTCGTCTGTTGGCGAACGCAGCCGCTGTATTAGAAACTTTTTCAATGAATTTTGTCAACACTACTGTCTTATTTGTGTCACGTCACGTGGTGTGTTTAGTGAAAGTTTCGCAGACTGGTAAGTTAGTTGCATTACAATTTTTTTTCTGTTTTGACAATGTCAGCTAAAAAGCAAAAAGAGTATTTGCAGGTGCTTAAACCTGCATCTACGGATGAATTTTTGTTTTTGAAAGCTTCTAACAAAAGTGAAAAACATGCATTTCGCATTGCATGTAATATGGATTTCAGCATCTTGCATGCTGGGAAAGGCGATATAGTAATGCATGCAAAAAGTTAAAAGCACACAGAGAATGCGAAAGCTAAAGAAAGTAATAACAAAATTGGAGAATATTTATTGAACAATTCCGATTCAAGTGTCATCCGTGCGGAGTGCACAGTCACTGCATTTTTAATTGAGCACAACTTGCCGTTCAGCTGTGCGGACCACATTGGGCCGCTTCTAAGAAAACTGTTTCCGTGCAGTGAAGTTGCATAAAAATACAGTTGTGCTCGGACAAAGACCGCAGCTGTTGTTGCACACTTTGTTGCTGAAGAAAAGGAAAAATTGGTGAGTGTCCTTCAGTAGCAACAACCTTTTTGTTTGCTACTTATGGGAGTAATGATAGTGACTCTTAACTATTACCCCATTGCAGTCACATATTACAGTGAAGAAGCTCAAGCCAGTACAGGGTTTCTACAGACCTGGAAGGTCAGGGATTTGGGGGAAAAAGTCAAGGAAATTTGAAGAAAGGGCAGGGAAATGCAAGAATATTTGAATTTTGCGGCAAAATCAAGAAAATACTTCCTGTGTGAACCTAATTGGAGAAATTGTTTTTTAAAATGTGTCCTTTATTAACATATCTTTTTCAGTTGAAATATTCTTAATTTTATCCTAAATTATTATCAAACACGGTTTTTTTTTTAGAATCTAGTGATGTCAAATAATATTTTTGTGTATATTGATTTTATTATTATTGTAAAAAAGGGGCAAAATATAAAAAGTTATTAAAGAATGTAATATTAAAAATAGAAACTCAAGATCCAGTGAAGCAAAAGCTGTGAAATCTGTAAAAACCCTGCATAAAAAATAGCCTTTTAGCTGTGCCTGTTTTTAAAGGAGATTCCACAGGCTTTAACATTGCTTCCCTTCTCTTAGAAACACTAGAGAAACTTAGTATTCCATTCACTAACTGCATTGGACTTGTTGCTGATAATGCTCCCGTGATGATTGGTAAAAAATCTGGTGTTGCTGCTATTTTAAAGCAGAGGCAAAAAGATTTGATCCTCATCGGATATCCATGCCACCTCTTAAATTTAGCAGCTGAAAAGGGTGCTCAGACATGTTACTTTCCGCCTTTTCAGCATTAAATTTTATCATTCCTGGGATTCATGCAAATATGCATTAAAATTTTCGGACATGTTGTTTGCACATTTTCAACCATCTAAAACTCGGAGACAAATAAATTTTTTCTTTTGATAATTCTTTGTCACCGTACTTCATCTACATTCCGTAGTCTTCTCCTAAGAGACAACATATTTTCATGGAAAATATTGTGCAGCTCTGTTTTTCAAATAAGTGCAATAATGTTGTCTGCCTTTAAAGCACTTTCAAATTAGCGTATTATATTAATATTCCATTATTTTTAGATATAATAAATGATGTGACAAATTACCTGGTAATTTTTTTCTGGGGCTGGGTGTGTGAGAGGTTGTGGAAAGTTCAGGTTTTTTTTCTGCGAGTCTGTACCATATCTGGGTGCTGCATGCTTGTCCTTGAATGTAGATGATCTTTTAGTAGATATTTTCTACTATTTGCAGAAGAGTGTTAAGAGAAAGGAAAAGCTTTAAGTGTTTCAAGAACTTCATGATTCAGAAACAAAAAGAATCTTGAAACATGTCTGCAGTAGATGGCTGTCCCTGGGGAAGTGCATAACAAGATTGCTATCTCAATGGATCCACTAGTTAGTTTCTTTAAAGAAGAGTTACCTAAAAGCAGATATTCAAGGACTTTAGAATCTTACTCCATACCCAGAAAAAAAGATGATCCTTCCTTCTAGTGTAGTGTTAAAGGTAAAAAATGGAAAATTGAGGCATGCTCTTCAAAGTCTTCAAATTTTTCTGCAAAAAATAAACAGAATGTTTCCTTAATAAATCCCAACTCATCTATTACTCGAGAAGAAAGGCTATTCTATTTATTAACAAGTGATTTAAACAAAGCCTTTTGTCACTTTTTATCCTACGTTATTCCTTATTTTAATAAGGTTAACGGTGCTCTGCAGTCTAAAATTCCTCTCATACATAAACTAAGGCCCATGCTATTGGATTTTTTCAAGCAGATATTATCAAAGCCTGAGGATAAGAATACTTTCTTTAAAAATGTTAGGGACTTTTATGTTTAAGTATGTGATTATATGTATCATAAATGCCCCTTTAATAATTCAATTTTCAAACATGCAGAAGTTTGCAATATTAGTAATTTGCAAAAAGCATCTTTTTCTGATGTATGGTTCTTTTTGGAATCTGAATTTTCAGAATTGCAAGTTTCAAAACTTTCAGAAGAAATACTGTTTACTGATAGAATTGACCTGCAATTGGTATTGATAAGTAATATTAAGAATGAATTGGAACAGTACCCCTTTAAGAGCATAGCCATACATTATGTTGTTTATTTTATCAATCCCTCACAGTAACGAATATTCAGCCAGGTAAATAAACAGAAAGCTGAATTTAGAAGTAGCATCTCAAATGACACCTTAGAAAATGTATTAATTACGAAAGCAAATATGACAAATAAGTGTTAAGAGCAAGTTTTCTGAAATTTTTTTAAGTAAAGCAAAATCATATACATATGCAAAAAATAAATAATTGATTCTTTATTTAAATTATTTTTACTGTGTTACTTTATTGCTGGTAAGTAATGTTGTTTTTAACTTATTTTCCTTGTAGAAGACTTGTAACTTATTTCCTTATTTAAAAAAAAAAATCCCTAATTTTCCCTAAAAATTACTAGAGACTGAAAACGACAGTACGTCGTGAAAATCTACTGGATTTTTTTCTCTGAAGTTGGCAGGTATGATAAGAGTTCTTTTATAATTTAAAAAAGTTAAGTTTTCTTGGACTTTTCCTAAGTGTGGCAAAATCATACGTCTGCTGCCTTCGCCCCTTTGTTTCTTATACTTGAATGGCCGCACCGGGGCAGGAATTCTGAGGTGGGAGAAAAAACTAAAAACTGCTTGCTTATCCTCATTTAAGATTCTTATACAATTGAAAATATGGAGCTAAAGGAACTCCAACGCACTTAAATTTGTAAAGATCGTGACAAAAAGGAGCATAATTTAATGCGTCGGAGTTAATTTAGCTAATTTATTTGCCTTGCCCAGACTATATCTGGCACTGGTTCCACCTAGTGATGTGGCATGAATGAATGAGTGAATGAAATTAGATTATCCAGGGTGTCTACCGCTCCGGGAAATTGGGTAATGGGTCCGGAAAATTCACCAAAAGAATCAATTTTTTTTCGTGTTTTTTTTTTTTTTACCCTTCCTCTTTAATTGTCAGGCTGGAACCGAAAGCAACTGCAATGCATTTTTCGGACCGTGAAAGCATCAAGCAATGTGTTTGTATAAGGAGGGAAAAATGGGGGCTCATTAATTGTGATGGGAGGGTAAAAGACAAATTATCTTACTTGGTAACTTATGGGTTAGGACCATCTTTCCATGAACAGTTAGTTAATTCTATCATAAATTGCGACTACTTCTGTTTCTTTTAATTGATGAAAGTTTAATCCTGTATTTCAAGAAGTTGTTAAAATATGCAAATATAAATACAAGGGAGAGGGCATTGTGCAATTCCCCAAAGTAAAATGCATTGGTCTGGAATTTTTTTCCCGGGACCTCCCAAAAGTCAGGAAATTGACTTTCAGAAACTTGGTAGACACCCTGTTATCATATTTTATCCAAACTAATCGAATTCGGAAAATTGATACGAATGCTCAGCGTATGTATTCAAATAGAATATAGCATTTTGAAATCGCGAATAAGTAATCACTATTGGTTGAATGCTATTCGAATGAATTATTTAATGTTTTATTAATTGATTGTGTTTTCTATTCGAATACTAGTAATCGATGGAGAAACACGGAAAATGTTCCTCCACGATTTGGTTCCAAATGTTCAGTTTAAGCACCAAATCATGGACCAACTTTTTTCTCCGTAGAAAGGTCGTAGCTAATACAGCATTAATTTAAGTGAATTGCTGACAAAGTCCCAACTAGATCGGGCAAATGAGGCAGAAGACCTAGGTGCCGTGTTGAAGAGATCGCCACAATTCTATATGGTTCCAAAATCAGGATTTGCCCCACTGAGCTGTGATTGTGGGAGGTGTCAAAATTATATTCTGGTGCTGGTGACGTAAACTCTATTTCTGGAACTTGCTGATCGACTTCACTAATAGCATATTTTTATCAGTGCTAGCATTAGACGTTTCTCAAAGAGCTCTGCATCCTGCTGTTCTTGTACCCTGTCTGTTTCTTCTTTAACACTGCTGTGCCCTGCCCTTTATTGTAATAAAAATAGCCCAACTGCCTCTTTTTCAAGCATTTTCTTATGAAATCGTAAATTTTTAATGCATTGTTTATTTTTTAGGGCTAGCTCTGTTAGAGAATTTCAACAACGAGTAAGCTATTCCACATGGGTGACCCTATGATTGTTTGAGAGGGGCTCCCCCCCCCCCCCCCAAAACAATCATACGGAGACAAGTTTATAACAACCTATCATAAAACTTGCATCTTTATGTCTGTAACCAATATAGAAGGCTGTGTATAATTTTTTAAAAAAATTATTGACCCAAACAAAATGTAAATAGAGCAAAATTTTAGTCCAAACTGATGTAAAATTTTTGGAGGTTGTAATTTATTAAAGAATGCTAATTTTGCCAATCAAAATTCTATAATAAAGGAAAATGTTACCCGTTAACAATTTTGGGAGGCTGAAGCTCCCTAGCCCCTCCCCATGATCTGCCACTATCAGGTTAGGTAGTCAGTCACAAATTTTATGGTCGGCAACGGTACCTTCACTTTTAACACCTGCTCCTTTTGTTATCGACATTGATTCTAAGAATCTAACGGTTCTATGTTGTTCCCTTATATGCGTCTATGATGCTGATGTATCTTTTCTTCTAAGACTCAGAGAACAGAAAGGGAGGGGATTGAATTCCTAATCGACTATAGACTTTACCATAGAATTAAAACAGAATTATTGTTGTTATAATGCAAGCAGACTATACAATATTCTCCCTCCCCCCTCCCAGGAAATAGGTTAAGATCTACAATCATAATAAAATAATAATCTCGTTGCAGAGAAAGAATCCAGCAAGATGTTAAAAAAAAAAAAAAAATGCCCTTTTTCTCAACAGAAAATGGCTCTTTTAATAAATCTGCTCTGCCCCTTTTGAAAAGAAATGTAAACATGGATTCAGGTGAAGCAGTGCTTTATACGCCTATACCTACTTAGCTGGCTACTAAACCACTTTTCCTCTTAATTTGTTCTCTGTATTTTCTTTTTTAGCGAAGTTTTAGATTCCGGCTGTCCTTGAGGCTCTTTTCTTTTTCGACTTTTACAACACAATTTCGCAAGCAAGTAGAAGACGTTACAATACCAACATCGCTTTCGTGCAGTGATTTCCACATGATCAGAATCTCAAATCAGTCGGCCGCTCAACGCGATAGAATCGCAAAAGTGTTGATGTTTTGAGATTGCCAAAAAAGTTCTTAATGGCAGTGATGGATGATTATGCATCATTTCATATTGTGATGCAGTAATGAAAATATGTAAGCAATTTTGTGCATTGTTTTTACAGTTGTGTTTTGTCGCATGTATCTCCGATAACATAGGATTGAGTCACCTGCAACAAATCGTATTTTTGGAGCCCACTTGCTTGGAACCATAACCGATTCCCTTCAGCACTGTGAGTGGCCTCACCATGGCACAGAGGTTATGTCCCTGGAAATTGTCGTCGGCTGAAGTGTGAAGGTCATGGGTTTGGGTCTCATTGTGTGGCTGTCGATCTAACGGTCTGAAGTTTTGGTAGGTTTTCCCAAGATGTAACGTGAATATGCATTAGAACCCCTTAGAAAGTCCTAACAAGGCACCCGCTCCCCATTTTTGGAAAATTTATTCATCATCAAAGGTACCAGCACAAATTACTAAATATATATTAACCCATTTGTGCCTGGATATTTTTGCGACTTTCTTCGATTTTTACTGATAGCAGAAATAATAGATAAATTTCTTATGTCAACTCCTTGAACAAGGGATGATTTTTTTAAAAAATTATTATGCATAAATATCGAAATATCAACATCCTACTTGGCCATGTTAAAATATTTTAGAGTTGAGGCTCAATACTCATGAATAAAGGCTAGGAAAAATAAATAACGTTTTCGACTAATAGCGAAAATGCCGTCCCAAAAAAGGGACGCTAGGCATAAATGGGTTAAAGATAGCTGACACTAACTAGCTGCCATAGTGAATATAAATTTTCATGCTGTCTTAATGCTCAATATGCTGGAAAAGGACATTTCAAATTGAAAAAGTAAAACTACTAATTTAAAAATAAAAACGCAAATTCTTTCATAGAAATACTATGCTAAGGGCCTGCCAGATGGTACAACAGTGCCATCTAGATCTATCGGCGTTAGGTCCGTTTTCACAGAAGGAACAGCATTGCCGATGGAACTCCTTCTGAATCTAAATCCATGGCAGAATGTGAGAATCTAGTCTATTGCACGAAAACCTTTGCGGCCACTCAAACCCGGCGCCAAGCGACAAAATTTTTACGAGACATGCGGACGGCAAAGTGTTAAGAATTTTTGCGATGCATCTCATAGTACGCACCTACGTATGTGCATATAAATGCATGTACAATATATTTTGACAGACCGCGAATCTATTTTGACCAGTTTTACCCTGACGTCTCTACGTATGTATGTAACTCGCGTATCTCAAAAACTATCTACAAGTCATAGAATGTTGAAATTTTGTATTTAGGATTGTTGTAACATCTAATAGTGTACCTAGCTTTTTGGTTCCAATCGACTGGATCGTTTATTGAAAAGGTCACCCAAAAGGCTTTAAATACACATTACCCTCTATGGACAGAAATTCATTAAAGCGTATTTTAAAGGTATTGGGCTATTTCAAACGACTCAGAAGTGATGTGTGTTGTTACGGGTTACAAAATGAATCTCTCTATCGGAAATAGTGCCTTACTTATAGTTCTTCTACAGGAACACCGAAAAAAATTCCAGCACATTAATGGCAGAATGTAGTCAATGGCACTTTTTGAGACATTATATTCAGTGGCCCCTAAAAAGTACATTAGTAATAGCCATATTTCCTATTTTAGTTTTGTTCTAACTTATCAGCTTGAGAAAAAACAAAACATTAGAAAGAAATAGCCCTATACCCCTTTAAGACCTGGACATTTTTTGGTACTCTCGCACAAAAAAGTGTTTGGGTGTAAAATAAATTTCCTATTATAGTTTTGTGAATAACTAATCAATTTTGTTTTTCAAATGATGCACAAAACAAAAGAAATATAAGAAATATTTTTCAACTTTCTTGGAAAGTGTTAAAATTATGATATAGGACAATCATTGGCTAGAGGCAGCAGGGCGAAATAACGTCACGTCATTCTCTCAAATTAAAATACTAGCTACGTAAGCGACGCCTAATGGACGGTTCCTCATTGGTTAGATTCAGTCATTAGTCGACGTACACCCTCCCATAAAAGTATTCCAGTAAGAGATAAATTTCCTGCGTTGTTTCGTATATTAAAAATTATTTGTCATAGAATATGAATTAGGCTATGTAAATGTATAACTTTCCATATTTCTGTCCAGTGGCGCAGCGAAGGGGGGGGTCCGGACCCCCCCTATGAGCTAAGGGGCCGCTATGAGCAGGGTCCGTTTATCTACAGGGCGAGTGGGGCCCACGGGCCACCAATTTAAGGGGCCCATTTTTTTCTCTAAAAAGGGCCCATTTTTTCTCTTTCTCTTCTTTCTTTTCCAAATTTATTCTCTAAAAAGTGTCTTTTCTTTAAAAAAATCTTTTTAAACTTTGTATCCGTAGTTGGCTTGAAAAGAAGGACGCAAGATAAAATCATCAAAGGCTTCCAGCAAGCACCGTCATAGAAACTCCTTAGGCAATAAATCTCCAGTCGTGTCTCTGATAGGGAATTTGTGGGGCTAGGATGGACGAATTGGACAATGTAAAGGGGAGTAATTCGCACCCTTGTAGCGCAAAGGAACGGAATATCCCCAGAAAGAATCTATTCATGCTACAATTAAGTGATGACAAAATTGTCATGAAGGAAAGAGGAAAATATATTGCCTATATTGTAGTCTTCAAGCATACCACTCTTTTTTTCTCGAGATAAACAAGCCACAGTATTCAAATAGTGAATACACACACACATAACAAACAGTAAAAAAGAGGGTCTGCTGGGAGCTTAGATGTGGTATAACGAAATTTCGAATGGTTCAGTGAATTCACTTAAGTTGGATGCCTTTAATTTGTAAGCAGAAGTTTAAGTTTTCGGTTCTTTGTTTCTTACGATCATGAATTCGTCCAGTTTAAAAAGAAAGAAAACCCAAAGTGAAATGTTTTTAATCTTTCTTCGAGAAGAAATATTAAAGCCGATGATGGTGATCGTGCAGCTTCAAAGACTGCAGATAGAATGGACGGGCCCGGACCCGGTGAAAAATCTGTTGCACCGAAAGAAACCTTTGAGGGTGCTGAATCTCAAGCTCATACCCAAGCTTGATATTGGGCTCTACATTAACAAAGAGCAGGGCCGTAACCAAGATGACATACTTGGTAGGGCTTTGAATCTAGTTTGGGGGGCTGACTAAATATAAGTATTAGTAGTTCGGGGGGGGGGGGGAGTTTCTTCGAATTTTTACATCTTCACCTAGAACTTTTGTTTCACAAGATACCATATCTTAAAATATTCACCATTCATTCCATTAACAATTTTTTCATTGAGATTTACTGCCAAATTCAAGTGCAAGGAACGTGGGATAAGCGCGGCGGCAGTTTTAAGGTTTTACCTTACCCCTACGGAATTCCTGCCCCGAGTAGCAAATCAGTCTGTAAGGAATAGCGTAAGTTTTGTGTTTGAACCGCTTTGTGATTCCACTAAACTTTTGTATTCATCAGTGAATTTACTAAAATCTTTGAAAATCTTAGGGGGGGGGGGGAGACTTCTAGGTAGGGCTCAGCCCCCGTAGCCCCCCCTCTGGTTACGGCCCTGACAAAGAGGTAAACTTTACTTGATTAAATTTCAAAATAAGTTTACACAACAGAGAAGGTGGAATCACACGGACGTGGTTCATAATTTATTATCAGTAAAATTCTTAATATAAAAAGATCTTTCAAGTATAATCTAGCAGATGGTTGAAGTGTTTTTATTTATAATTAGCCAAGAATTTTCTAAACATAGACAAGCGTACTTGAATGTATACAAGATGTAATGATCCAACTTATAAAGATTATTTAAAACTATCATAAGCTTATTATTACTGGCAACTACAATGTAGTCAATGATAACAAATACATTAAATTACCTTTTTTTGAATTCCAGTTTGTGTCAAATATTGTTACTTTTTAAACACATATTATGCTAAAATATATGAAGAGCTGTTTACTTATTTTATTAATTTCTTAGGTAATGGAGGATCGAGGTAATATAATAAATAAGGATTTTGAGACTTTACAGAATCGACTCACAAGACGAGATTCACACAATTTTTTTATTTCCTTTTCTGTCATTGTTTTTTAAAAGAAATCATACATAATGAATCAATAAGTTCATAATCAGCCTATTGAAAATTTTCTTCCTTTCAAATGAAGAATCAACTATTGCATTTATTTTTTTTACAAAACTTGAAATAGTGAACGCATGTTTTGTAACTACAGCAGATATATTAATAAGTAAAAGTTTTTTTTTAAATTAATTTCAGTTTTTTCTGAGTAAAAAAAATTTTAAACATTAAAGTTCTAAAGAATTTTAATAGGAAAATTAAAATTGCGTGAATAATGTGATAAAATATTACTTTTACAAGAGATACCATTATTTAAATAATGTCTTTAATTGTTGTCATGGAGAATAATTTTAAAATTTACAGTTATTCTTTTATTAATTCTATTTTAAAGTGCGATAGCTAGAATAAACTACTTGAAAAACATAATACTACTTGTTTATTATCTTCCTTTTTAAACACCACTGGGGAAGAGTTCTCTTCAAAACACTCCCCGTTTTAAATCGCCTTTATCTTCTTTATCTCCCCCCCCCCCCAAAAAAAAAGAGCTTTATTTAGTACATGAATTCAAACGTTCCGTGTAATAAATCTTTCAAAATATGACAGTAGGGTAATATTGACAGTACCACGCCACCTCAATCCCGGCGGAGCACCGGAGCAGGGGTTACATAATCCACGATGTGCTAAGAGGGGGGGTGGAGTTGAGTGACAGTTGATGAATGGGAATTCGACCGGAGCAGGGGAGACGGAGTGACAGTTAATAGATAATACAGAGGAGTGCATATTTTTTTTTTCTTGCATCATTCCTAATAGAGGGGACTCGGAAAAAAGTTTAATTTTTTTTCTAATAATTACCGACTACAACTATTTATGCAGAGACCGTCTTGCAAAGTATAAAAGAGATGTGATTATGAAATAGGAAGTAATTGTAAGGATGACTCTTAGAAAAAAATTTTAATTTGTGTTTTTTAGAATTTTGATTGTGAATTTTTCAGACATAGAAAATTATGCTGAGATACGAACTAAGAATATGTAAAAGAAATTATACAAGCTAATGATTTCATTATTGAAGATAAAAATTAAAGTTAGGTTTTAACTAGTTGAATGGTATATGTTTTATGCAAACTTTTACAGAATAGTAGAAAGAATTGTGTTTAATGTTAGGATAACGATAATTTGTGGGTTTTTTTAGGCGTAAAATGGTATATGTTAATTTTTCGGGTATAGAAAATATTGGATTTGTGTTTTTAGACTTTTGATTGCGAATTTTTCAGACATAGACAATTTTGGATTTATGTTTTTTTTTTTTTTTAATGTTAATTTTTAAGACATAGAAAAATTTGCTATAATACGAACTATTAATATGTAAAAGAAATTACAAGCTAATGATTTCATTATTGAAGATAAAAATTAAAGTTGGGAGTTGAAGAGTATATGTTTTATGCAAACTTTTACAGAATAGTAGAAAGAATTGTGTTTAATGTTAGGATAACGATACTTATGGCATATGTTAATTTTTCAGACGTAGAAAATATTGGATTTGTGTTTTTGGAACTCTAAATGTGAATTTTTCAGACACAGAAAATTTTGCACAGTTATGAACTAGGACAAATTAAAAAAAAAAATCATTATGGTAAAATTCTGTTTCATAATGAAACTTAGAAACTATTTTAACGAAAGCGAAATCTACTGTATGGATTTGCCCCTAAAAGTTAACTTCACAGTACACCCGTTGACTTAACAGCTATACTGTAAAGATATAGCTATATTATTCTTATACGTGTAAAAATATCATGTCCCACCCTACAACCGGTACCACATTATCATGTAAACCTTTTACAGAATAATAGAAATAATTATGCTTAATGTTAGGATGAGACTTTGCGAATTTTTTCGTGATAAAATGACATTGGTTATATCTTTAAACCTTTTAAGCAAGTATTAGTATTGATAGATTTTTTTAAAAAAAAATCCTACAGTATTGAAAATAAAGTTTAGGTTTATACTCACCGATCAAGAAATCGTGGTTACATGGTAATTTCCTTATATGACTTTAGAACTTTACGAAAGGTTTTTTTAGAACTTTACGATAAAATAAGTTACAAGCAAGTAATTTTTTTTCTAATGGGCAGGCACTGGCCACAAGCCACAAGCAAGTAAATAAAATTGCAGTTTTAGATCTAACTATCAAGATATTATAGTTATAAAGTAATAATATACCAATTCAATAATAGGAATGCTTATATTTTAGGTACAAAAGTAGCATTTATACAGATACAGACTACACATGTGTTTCATTTTATGTTATAAGATCTCTCATAAACGTTAAGTATTATAAATTTAACTCAGAAAAAATATCATTTTGATGGAAATAGTGTCATCGCATCTTGTTGCTGTATATTTTCACGTTTAATAAGGTATTTGAACAAAGATTGAACCACAAATGTTCAGCAAACATGCTTTCACTAAATAATGATTAACTTTTTTTTTTCTAAATCATGTATCAACAAAGTGCAATACATTAAAAGTAACAAAAAAATGTTGCAAGTTTTACTAAACAAAATACTAAAAGGAATAACTGACACTAATAGTCAATATCATACTTGTAAAAATCTCTACGATTAAGCGAAATGCATTTTAGAAAATAAACGTTATCAAGACATCATATTCAAATATTTACAAATACGCTGAAAAAAGTCTAACATAACTATCAAATAATAGATAATATACTTGCGTATACTACAAAATATTTAAAAAGAAATGCACTTACTTCATAACTTGAATGATTGATAAAATACATCCTCAGTGTATTTTCATAACGTGAACTATTTTAAATTAGGCTTAGTATAAGCGACCGAAAAAAATGCATCCTACCACCACCACCACAGATAGAGTGAGAACAATTTTTTTCATATAAAAATACCTTGTCAAACCAGTTCTGTTAAACTTAATCTTGAAGCTTTGACCTTGAACCGACATAACCTTGAAACGACCTCTTTGATGGTCACGTGATTTTTTTTGTAACCAGTGGGAAGACATTATTTCATCTATGTTAGATAAAGCGGCTGAATGCGAGGCTCACATTATGCTGTGAGTACCTTCACTTAAGACGTGTGTTTCTAGTTTTATACTTTAATTGATTTTTTTCACCGTGTTTTAAAAAATGTCTTTGCCTGAATTGATCGAAAATACTTTTAACATTGAATACACTCCTGAGTTTTACACTCAAAGTGATGCTGATGTGTTACTTCAAGAATTATCGCAATTGCCTTTTGATGCAAAGCCTCTGCAAACTAGTGAAAAGGATAATACTTCGACTCGGAAAGTAATTGCTTTCGCGGATGAGGGGATAAATTACAGTTTCTCTGGAGTGACTGTCTCTGTTTTCCCTTGGTTACCCATTTTGCAAAAACTACGTGAATATCTACAGAAAGCAACAAATTATGAATTTAATTTGGTACAAGTAAACTTATCCTCTGACGGGCAATCTAAAATTGAAGACGGTAACAACGAAGATTTTTCTCTGGACCTATCATCATGTGTATGCATTCTAAGTTTTGGATCTAAACGAACTTTAGATTTTAAACCAGCGAACTGTGAAACCACTACCATTAAATTAGAACATGGTTCAATGTGTAAGATATATCCCCCAACCAACAAACTTTTAACGTATGGTATTCCTTCTGAGCCTCATGTGACAGATCCACACATTAACCTAACATTCGTCAAAATGTGCATTTATGAACCTGCGCCGAAAAGACCAAAGTTGGACGATTGGGCGGATCATGCTTACCATACCTTACATGCTTCTGTAAATAGTACATGGCACTTGGAAAGACTTATCTACGTTTCGCTCCACGATGAAAAAACTGACTTGAAGATTCACATTAGACAATTTATTCAGAATGCTGAATTAGACTATATACCAACCAGTCAGGGAGTCATGATGGACCCTTCAACATGGATTGAATTTATTGTAAAACTATTAGATTTTACTAGATGTTATCACAATAACTCTTTTATTTGTAATAATCAATTATCCGTATTTAATGACGATGGGAAATGCATCCTACAACAAATTTACAAAATCGGAGATTCATTTACATTAAATCCAATCCCTTTGATACTTTTAAATGACCAAGTATTAAAACTTTGTGAAATGAGAAATGAAATATCAGAATGCATTCTAAAAACATGGTACACAACCACCCTGCCTCATATGACACTAAAATTAAAGCCGCAAAAGTGTTACCGTGAACCGCATTGTGAATATGAAATGGCTAAAGATCAATTAATGGATATAGTATCGCATGAAATTCACAAAAGTTTAAAGAAACAATTTAATTGCATAGACCGAGTTCGGGATAATCCTTCACAAAGGATACATGCTTGTTCGAATAGAACACATGTTGATGAGAGAGATGGTCTTATAAACATTAAAGCATGGTTTATGCTCGACGTACCATATATTGCAAGAGAGATATGCGAGAACAAATGTACTTGTCATTATGACGGAGAATTTTTTTCAAACATTTTCTTTGAAGACTACGGAGAGTATTTTCAAAATGTATTTCTTCGTTCATTTTTTCAACCGTTTTTAGATTTTTCTAATCCCAAGGATGCCAAATCATGTGTAATTATGTGATGTTATTATTGTATAACTAGTATTACAATTGTAAAAAATTATTAAAACCATTGTGATTATACAGAAAAAGGTATGCTTGCTTCTACAGCAGTGAGTTTTTACTAACTTATGTATGCTTAGTTATAGATTACTCATTGAAAAGTTATTATTTTCTTTTGTGTTAATAGTTTGTGTAGTTTAAAATACATTTTTTTTTGTAAATAAATCAGTTTATATAGGAAAAAATTATGTGTTTTCTTTATGTGTGCATTGATTACTTGCAAAATAAATACTTCTGAAATTTTACTAAAACAAAAAGTGATAAAGTTAACATACGTAGACAAGATTTCAGATTCTCTTTTATACTTATCTCTTAAATTCTATTGCCATAACGGCATAACTTAGACAGTTAGAAATTTGACAAAAACTTATTGAAACTAGTATTATGAAAACATTAAACAAATGTATAGAAATAAAGTGATCTTCTGATTTAAAGCATAAACCTAAGTACGTTAGGTAAGTTTGTCACATGAGAATTCACAACAGTAGTAATATTTTGTAAAATGTACTTACATAAAAAAAGGTATTTCCCACAATACTTTGGTGTGTATAAAACGTAGTATTTTAACTTGCCACACATGTTTTACGTTCAAAAAATCTGAATAAAAAAAAAACGTGTTATCATAATTTTAAAACATCAGAGTATTAACTTAGATTATTTCTTGCAATTTTTCTAAAGTAACGGACTTGTATATATATTTTTGTTTTTGGAAAATATCGACTAATTGCACGTGTTACATATTTTACAGACTGATCTACTTAGACTTACAAATTTTAAATAAATGTCTTTTTACTTTTTATACATAATACTTGTTCAAACTTACTACACTTTTGATTTGTGCATTTGCTACACATAATACTTGTTCAAACTTAGTACACTTTTGATTTGTGCATTTGCTACACATAATACCTGCTCAAACTTAGTACACTTTTGATTTTTGCATTTGCTACACATAATACTCGTTCAAACTTAGTACACTTTTGATTTGTGCAATTGTTACCAATATAAGGAATTTTTAGGTATTCTATAATGCAAATCATGTGTTGTAGGATTAAGACTAATTATCTGCACGAGGGATCTAGACCTATAGGTGGGGCGCCTCCGTGGGGGTCTTTAAGGGGTCCTAACCCGTATTTACGCTATGTTTCGGAGAAAACCACGGAAAACTCCGAACGGTTAGATCGACGGACACGAGATGGGACTCAAACCGGGGACCTTCACACTTCGCCCGTCTACCATTTCCAGTGACATAACCACTGTGCCATGGTGAGGCCTCTATAATGTAAAAATCTTGGTATATTTTATTTGAAGTAACCGAGTATTTTAAATCAAACACTTTAAATTTTTAAAACATCGAAGTATTAACTCAGGTTATTTTTTACCCATACTACTTGTTGAAACTTCGTAAACTTTTAATTTGGACATGTTTATGTGTTCTCATGTTATGAAATTATTTCCAGAAATAAACTAACAGTAACTAATAGTAATTCGAGTTTTGTAAATGTCATAGAAGTAGTACGTTTAAAATATTTTTGATGTGAATGAACTTAATTTTTTTGATCTGAAGTAACATGAACACACTACATCTGCTGAAGTTGTGATCTTTTCATTTTACAAGTTACAAACATAGGAAAGAAAAGAATTTTTAGATAAGTATAACTTTAGAAAAGAAAAAAAATAATGCTTCTCTATTTTTTTTAATTTTTGAGTTATGTGTTCAAAATTAGTATATTTTGAATTAAAATTGTATTTTATGTTCTGGCAGGACATTGAATATTTTCATGAAATGAACTAGCACATCTGTACTTTGTTAATTTCATAGAAGGTATGAACTTTGGTATTTTCTTTAAATCTTAAGAACTTAATATTTTTTTTTTTTCTGAAGTGCCAAATATGTAGACATGAATTTTTTAAAACATCGAGTTATTCAACTTAGTATATTTTAGTTAATCTTTCAAGAGAATGGACTTATAAATTTTTACCTTTTTAAAATCTCCACGAATGAAAATTAGTACATTTTATGTCTATACGAAATTAGACACTTACAATTTTTTTCAGAAATACCATGTAAAGATTTTTATGAAATATTTTGTAAACTGCATTAGCTCAACTTGTAATTTTTCTTTTTAGAAGTTTTGCACTTAGTATTTGTGTTAGTCATATTTTGTGTTCTTACAAGTTGTTAAATATTTTCATACAGTAAACTAACAGATCTACACATTGTAAATTTCATAGAAGTGATAACTGTGATATTTTTTTAAATGTAACGACTTAGCGCTTTTTTTTTTCTGGAACGCTAGATATGTTGAATCTTTTTTTAAAAACATTATATAACTTAACTCAGTGCATTTTAGTTATTTTTTTTTTAAATACCACATGAATAACTTGCTGCATAAGCAACTTGTAAATATTTCTTTAATATTGTTATTAAAAACTGTTAAAAGTATATCTACTACATAAGCAACTTGTAAATACTTTTTTAATATTGATATTAAAAACTGCTAATAGTATATCTACTAAATAACTAAAATATAAGATACCAAAAACTAAGAAAAACTAATGTTTAACTACATACCACAAGAAATTGTGAGAATTCTTAAAATTAACTGCTTGCATAAATGTTTGAGGTGTAAAATTGATCACCCCTCTCAAACAAGACGCACTTGTTTAACTAACTGCAAGCGATGGTGAAAAATAGCGTGACATTGGGAAAAAAAGGGAAATGCCTTCTAAGGTGACTTTCATGTTGGAATATTTCACTAGAAAAAAGCAAACAATCCTATGAAAAGGGTCGAACCTCGGTTGAGTCTTGTGAAACAGTGTTTCACAAGACTACACCAAGGTTCGACCCTTTTCATAGGATTGTTTGCTTTTTTCTAGTGAAATATTCCAACATGAAAGTCACCTTAGAAGGCATTTCCCTTTTTTTCCCAATGTCACGCTATTTTTCACCATCGCTTGCAGTTAGTTAAACAAGTGCGTCTTGTTTGAGAGGGGTGATCAATTTTACACCTCAAACATTTATGCAAGCAGTTAATTTTAAGAATTCTCACAATTTCTTGTGGTATGTAGTTAAACATTAGTTTTTCTTAGTTTTTGGTATCTTATATTTTAGTTATTTAGTAGATATACTATTAGCAGTTTTTAATATCAATATTAAAAAAGTATTTACAAGTTGCTTATGTAGTAGATATACTTTTAACAGTTTTTAATAACAATATTGAAGAAATATTTACAAGTTGCTTATGCAGCAAGTTATTCATGTGGTATTTAAAAAAAAAATAACTAAAATGCACTGAGTTAAGTTATATAATGTTTTTAAAAAAAGATTCAACATATCTAGCGTTCCAGAAAAAAAAAGCGCTAAGTCGTTACATTTAAAAAAATATCACAGTTATCACTTCTATGAAATTTACAATGTGTAGATCTGTTAGTTTACTGTATGAAAATATTTAACAACTTGTAAGAACACAAAATATGACTAACACAAATACTAAGTGCAAAACTTCTAAAAAGAAAAATTACAAGTTGAGCTAATGCAGTTTACAAAATATTTCATAAAAATCTTTACATGGTATTTCTGAAAAAAATTGTAAGTGTCTAATTTCGTATAGACATAAAATGTACTAATTTTCATTCGTGGAGATTTTAAAAAGGTAAAAATTTATAAGTCCATTCTCTTGAAAGATTAACTAAAATATACTAAGTTGAATAACTCGATGTTTTAAAAAATTCATGTCTACATATTTGGCACTTCAGAAAAAAAAAAATATTAAGTTCTTAAGATTTAAAGAAAATACCAAAGTTCATACCTTCTATGAAATTAACAAAGTACAGATGTGCTAGTTCATTTCATGAAAATATTCAATGTCCTGCCAGAACATAAAATACAATTTTAATTCAAAATATACTAATTTTGAACACATAACTCAAAAATTAAAAAAAATAGAGAAGCATTATTTTTTTTCTTTTCTGAAGTTATACTTATCTAAAAATTCTTTTCTTTCCTATGTTTGTAACTTGTAAAATGAAAAGATCACAACTTCAGCAGATGTAGTGTGTTCATGTTACTTCAGATCAAAAAAATTAAGTTCATTCACATCAAAAATATTTTAAACGTACTACTTCTATGACATTTACAAAACTCGAATTACTATTAGTTACTGTTAGTTTATTTCTGGAAATAATTTCATAACATGAGAACACATAAACATGTCCAAATTAAAAGTTTACGAAGTTTCAACAAGTAGTATGGGTAAAAAATAACCTGAGTTAATACTTCGATGTTTTAAAAATTTAAAGTGTTTGATTTAAAATACTCGGTTACTTCAAATAAAATATACCAAGATTTTTACATTATAGAGGCCTCACCATGGCACAGTGGTTATGTCACTGGAAATGGTAGACGGGCGAAGTGTGAAGGTCCCCGGTTTGAGTCCCATCTCGTGTCCGTCGATCTAACCGTTCGGAGTTTTCCGTGGTTTTCTCCGAAACATAGCGTAAATACGGGTTAGGACCCCTTAAAGACCCCCACGGAGGCGCCCCACCTATAGGTCTAGATCCCTCGTGCAGATAATTAGTCTTAATCCTACAACACATGATTTGCATTATAGAATACCTAAAAATTCCTTATATTGGTAACAATTGCACAAATCAAAAGTGTACTAAGTTTGAACGAGTATTATGTGTAGCAAATGCAAAAATCAAAAGTGTACTAAGTTTGAGCAGGTATTATGTGTAGCAAATGCACAAATCAAAAGTGTACTAAGTTTGAACAAGTATTATGTGTAGCAAATGCACAAATCAAAAGTGTAGTAAGTTTGAACAAGTATTATGTATAAAAAGTAAAAAGACATTTATTTAAAATTTGTAAGTCTAAGTAGATCAGTCTGTAAAATATGTAACACGTGCAATTAGTCGATATTTTCCAAAAACAAAAATATATATACAAGTCCGTTACTTTAGAAAAATTGCAAGAAATAATCTAAGTTAATACTCTGATGTTTTAAAATTATGATAACACGTTTTTTTTTATTCAGATTTTTTGAACGTAAAACATGTGTGGCAAGTTAAAATACTACGTTTTATACACACCAAAGTATTGTGGGAAATACCTTTTTTTATGTAAGTACATTTTACAAAATATTACTACTGTTGTGAATTCTCATGTGACAAACTTACCTAACGTACTTAGGTTTATGCTTTAAATCAGAAGATCACTTTATTTCTATACATTTGTTTAATGTTTTCATAATACTAGTTTCAATAAGTTTTTGTCAAATTTCTAACTGTCTAAGTTATGCCGTTATGGCAATAGAATTTAAGAGATAAGTATAAAAGAGAATCTGAAATCTTGTCTACGTATGTTAACTTTATCACTTTTTGTTTTAGTAAAATTTCAGAAGTATTTATTTTGCAAGTAATCAATGCACACATAAAGAAAACACATAATTTTTTCCTATATAAACTGATTTATTTACAAAAAAAAATGTATTTTAAACTACACAAACTATTAACACAAAAGAAAATAATAACTTTTCAATGAGTAATCTATAACTAAGCATACATAAGTTAGTAAAAACTCACTGCTGTAGAAGCAAGCATACCTTTTTCTGTATAATCACAATGGTTTTAATAATTTTTTACAATTGTAATACTAGTTATACAATAATAACATCACATAATTACACATGATTTGGCATCCTTGGGATTAGAAAAATCTAAAAACGGTTGAAAAAATGAACGAAGAAATACATTTTGAAAATACTCTCCGTAGTCTTCAAAGAAAATGTTTGAAAAAAATTCTCCGTCATAATGACAAGTACATTTGTTCTCGCATATCTCTCTTGCAATATATGGTACGTCGAGCATAAACCATGCTTTAATGTTTATAAGACCATCTCTCTCATCAACATGTGTTCTATTCGAACAAGCATGTATCCTTTGTGAAGGATTATCCCGAACTCGGTCTATGCAATTAAATTGTTTCTTTAAACTTTTGTGAATTTCATGCGATACTATATCCATTAATTGATCTTTAGCCATTTCATATTCACAATGCGGTTCACGGTAACACTTTTGCGGCTTTAATTTTAGTGTCATATGAGGCAGGGTGGTTGTGTACCATGTTTTTAGAATGCATTCTGATATTTCATTTCTCATTTCACAAAGTTTTAATACTTGGTCATTTAAAAGTATCAAAGGGATTGGATTTAATGTAAATGAATCTCCGATTTTGTAAATTTGTTGTAGGATGCATTTCCCATCGTCATTAAATACGGATAATTGATTATTACAAATAAAAGAGTTATTGTGATAACATCTAGTAAAATCTAATAGTTTTACAATAAATTCAATCCATGTTGAAGGGTCCATCATGACTCCCTGACTGGTTGGTATATAGTCTAATTCAGCATTCTGAATAAATTGTCTAATGTGAATCTTCAAGTCAGTTTTTTCATCGTGGAGCGAAACGTAGATAAGTCTTTCCAAGTGCCATGTACTATTTACAGAAGCATGTAAGGTATGGTAAGCATGATCCGCCCAATCGTCCAACTTTGGTCTTTTCGGCGCAGGTTCATAAATGCACATTTTGACGAATGTTAGGTTAATGTGTGGATCTGTCACATGAGGCTCAGAAGGAATACCATACGTTAAAAGTTTGTTGGTTGGGGGATATATCTTACACATTGAACCATGTTCTAATTTAATGGTAGTGGTTTCACAGTTCGCTGGTTTAAAATCTAAAGTTCGTTTAGATCCAAAACTTAGAATGCATACACATGATGATAGGTCCAGAGAAAAATCTTCGTTGTTACCGTCTTCAATTTTAGATTGCCCGTCAGAGGATAAGTTTACTTGTACCAAATTAAATTCATAATTTGTTGCTTTCTGTAGATATTCACGTAGTTTTTGCAAAATGGGTAACCAAGGGAAAACAGAGACAGTCACTCCAGAGAAACTGTAATTTATCCCCTCATCCGCGAAAGCAATTACTTTCCGAGTCGAAGTATTATCCTTTTCACTAGTTTGCAGAGGCTTTGCATCAAAAGGCAATTGCGATAATTCTTGAAGTAACACATCAGCATCACTTTGAGTGTAAAACTCAGGAGTGTATTCAATGTTAAAAGTATTTTCGATCAATTCAGGCAAAGACATTTTTTAAAACACGGTGAAAAAAATCAATTAAAGTATAAAACTAGAAACACACGTCTTAAGTGAAGGTACTCACAGCATAATGTGAGCCTCGCATTCAGCCGCTTTATCTAACATAGATGAAATAATGTCTTCCCACTGGTTACAAAAAAAATCACGTGACCATCAAAGAGGTCGTTTCAAGGTTATGTCGGTTCAAGGTCAAAGCTTCAAGATTAAGTTTAACAGAACTGGTTTGACAAGGTATTTTTATATGAAAAAAATTGTTCTCACTCTATCTGTGGTGGTGGTGGTAGGATGCATTTTTTTCGGTCGCTTATACTAAGCCTAATTTAAAATAGTTCACGTTATGAAAATACACTGAGGATGTATTTTATCAATCATTCAAGTTATGAAGTAAGTGCATTTCTTTTTAAATATTTTGTAGTATACGCAAGTATATTATCTATTATTTGATAGTTATGTTAGACATTTTTCAGCGTATTTGTAAATATTTGAATATGATGTCTTGATAACGTTTATTTTCTAAAATGCATTTCGCTTAATCGTAGAGATTTTTACAAGTATGATATTGACTATTAGTGTCAGTTATTCCTTTTAGTATTTTGTTTAGTAAAACTTGCAACATTTTTTTGTTACTTTTAATGTATTGCACTTTGTTGATACATGATTTAGAAAAAAAAAAGTTAATCATTATTTAGTGAAAGCATGTTTGCTGAACATTTGTGGTTCAATCTTTGTTCAAATACCTTATTAAACGTGAAAATATACAGCAACAAGATGCGATGACACTATTTCCATCAAAATGATATTTTTTCTGAGTTAAATTTATAATACTTAACGTTTATGAGAGATCTTATAACATAAAATGAAACACATGTGTAGTCTGTATCTGTATAAATGCTACTTTTGTACCTAAAATATAAGCATTCCTATTATTGAATTGGTATATTATTACTTTATAACTATAATATCTTGATAGTTAGATCTAAAACTGCAATTTTATTTACTTGCTTGTGGCTTGTGGCCAGTGCCTGCCCATTAGAAAAAAAATTACTTGCTTGTAACTTATTTTATCGTAAAGTTCTAAAAAAAGCTTTCGTAAAGTTCTAAAGTCATATAAGGAAATTACCATGTAACCACGATTTCTTGATCGGTGAGTATAAACCTAAACTTTATTTTCAATACTGTAGGATTTTTTTTTTTAAAAATCTATCAATACTAATACTTGCTTAAAAGGTTTAAAGATATAACCAATGTCATTTTATCACGAAAAAATTCGCAAAGTCTCATCCTAACATTAAGCATAATTATTTCTATTATTCTGTAAAAGGTTTACATGATAATGTGGTACCGGTTGTAGGGTGGGACATGATATTTTTACACGTATAAGAATAATATAGCTATATCTTTACAGTATAGCTGTTAAGTCAACGGGTGTACTGTGAAGTTAACTTTTAGGGGCAAATCCATACAGTAGATTTCGCTTTCGTTAAAATAGTTTCTAAGTTTCATTATGAAACAGAATTTTACCATAATGATTTTTTTTTTTTAATTTGTCCTAGTTCATAACTGTGCAAAATTTTCTGTGTCTGAAAAATTCACATTTAGAGTTCCAAAAACACAAATCCAATATTTTCTACGTCTGAAAAATTAACATATGCCATAAGTATCGTTATCCTAACATTAAACACAATTCTTTCTACTATTCTGTAAAAGTTTGCATAAAACATATACTCTTCAACTCCCAACTTTAATTTTTATCTTCAATAATGAAATCATTAGCTTGTAATTTCTTTTACATATTAATAGTTCGTATTATAGCAAATTTTTCTATGTCTTAAAAATTAACATTAAAAAAAAAAAAAAAAACATAAATCCAAAATTGTCTATGTCTGAAAAATTCGCAATCAAAAGTCTAAAAACACAAATCCAATATTTTCTATACCCGAAAAATTAACATATACCATTTTACGCCTAAAAAAACCCACAAATTATCGTTATCCTAACATTAAACACAATTCTTTCTACTATTCTGTAAAAGTTTGCATAAAACATATACCATTCAACTAGTTAAAACCTAACTTTAATTTTTATCTTCAATAATGAAATCATTAGCTTGTATAATTTCTTTTACATATTCTTAGTTCGTATCTCAGCATAATTTTCTATGTCTGAAAAATTCACAATCAAAATTCTAAAAAACACAAATTAAAATTTTTTTCTAAGAGTCATCCTTACAATTACTTCCTATTTCATAATCACATCTCTTTTATACTTTGCAAGACGGTCT
Organism: Cheiracanthium punctorium; assembly: GCA_038373885.1. Lineage (NCBI taxonomy): Eukaryota > Metazoa > Arthropoda > Arachnida > Araneae > Cheiracanthiidae > Cheiracanthium > Cheiracanthium punctorium. The sequence continues at coordinate 106,349 of JAWZYV010014031.1, forward strand.
CTGCATAAATAGTTGTAGTCGGTAATTATTAGAAAAAAAATTAAACTTTTTTCCGAGTCCCCTCTATTAGGAATGATGCAAGAAAAAAAAAATATGCACTCCTCTGTATTATCTATTAACTGTCACTCCGTCTCCCCTGCTCCGGTCGAATTCCCATTCATCAACTGTCACTCAACTCCACCCCCCCTCTTAGCACATCGTGGATTATGTAACCCCTGCTCCCCTGCTCCGGTGCTCCGCCGGGATTGAGGTGGCGTGGTACTGTCAATATTACCCTACTTATGACTGTATAATTAGGCAAGTCGGAGTGTCCAGGCTGAGTAATTTTTTATTTTTTACCAACTATGCGAAAAACAAATATTTCGCCAAGTATCGAATACATATGGAGAGCTGCTCTTTTGGCTCTTGGCTCTTTGCGGCATATTGTGTGAATTTCCTAGAAAAAGTAGACTACATTTTTGAAATCAGGTTTGAAGTAAACAATGTACCATAAACATGGGTGAATTTATCACAGGTGTACTGAGACCGTTTAAAATATTTCAGGGAAATATTTCAGCCACAGCTCCCCCAGTTCCCCTACTTTCTACGTCCCTGAATAGACCTACGATCTATGTATGTGAGCTGATGTATAATTTTGTGAATTAATTTCTTCAATAATGAATTTCTTCAATTGACATGTTTCATGTTTGTATGATAATTGTATATAAATAATATTTTACAATTTCTATTTAATTAAAATTTGAACGGGATTTATTAATTTTTCTTTTCAGTATTATTCTTTGGCTATATTTTGTATAAGAGTACACGATATGCGGAGTTTGTGTGTATTTATTAGAGCTATGCTTTATTAAAAAGGGGAGAGAGATTTTTTAATGACTAGAATAAATATGAACATAGGACTAGAATCAGAACACCTGAATGTATTTTATTTAGTGTTAAGAAACAAAGAACTCCACCATCTCAAAAAGCGGTCGTTAACGATTAGAGGCTTACAGTTTTCCGTTAGTTCTTTCGTTTTTCTTATAAGAATGTATAAAAGCTTATAACTACCAATTTTATTACAAGAATACATTTTTATAATGGCAAATGTTATTTGATTGATTTGCATTACACCGAACAATTGAAATTTCTGCAAGACAAAAGTCTAACAGCTAACATTAAATTTATGCAAAAGTGTCGGGGGGGGGGATATCAATCCCTATATCCTCCTGGCTATACGCTGGCTTGCCAAAAGGGGGAGACAGTGGCGGATTTCCCAATAGGCGCATGAGGCGCGCGCCTCGATCCTCATATTTCTAAGGGGCCTCCAAATTCGGTTTTCAGAAAGAAAAAAAACTATATGTAAATATCTGTTCAAGAGACATAAACTTTGTTCATAGTTTCAGGATTGCTTCTAGAGTAGAAAGCGCCTTTGAACAATCTTTTCTTTCGTGACTCCCTTTCCTCTTCACAACATTGGACCATAATCTAAACTAATACTTTAATACGAATACTTTTAGTTTATAAGTAATGGATGCTTTAATTCCGTATTTCACTGTAAAAATATCCAGAAACGTTCCTTGGAAAATAAGGATAAGCTAGACTTACAAATACTACACAGAAAGTATACATTTCCTTTTGAAAACTTTACTGTTTCGTTCAACCCGTCGCTTAACCGAATAGTGGTCTCACGACCTTAAAAAACAGGCAGTTCACTTAAAAATGACTAGAATTGAAAAAAAAAAATTTAAAAAAACTCCAGTAGTGTTCCTTGAAAATAATAGGCAGCTGAGGTGCCCTAAATTCCAAGGAAAGTTGCACGAAAATACCAAGAACTTTACGGAACAATATGCAATTCAGTGGATCTTTCCTGAGCTGTTCAATAAAGTTCCTGGTATTTTCATGCAACATTCCTTGGAATTTTAGGTCCCTCAACTGTCCATTATTTCCAAGAAAAATTCCTAGATTTTTTTGCATTGTTTTAATTTCCTCACTGTATTTTATCTCAAGAAAAATACAGGTTCAGAGGGTCCCTATGCCTTTTTCCTATCCGGAATCAATTAGTTGGGTTGGGTTGGGGGATTACGGCCAATTATCTACAAGTGGGATCTATGCCGATGGGTGTGGGTGCTCCCCTTGGGGGTCTTTCTAAGGGATTCTAACCCCTATTTACGTAAGTTTTGGAGGAAACCATGGAAAATTCCTAACGGTTAGGTTGGCGGACGCGACCTCGTTTTGAACTAGGCACTTTCCGTCTCCCAGTTCAGAGTGCTATGCGCTCAGCCACTGGTTGGGCCGCACTGAATCAGATTGCGGCTCAGTAGCTGGTATTGCAGTAGGACATTCAAATACACCTGCTTTATAGATTGCCCCCCCCCCCAAATCAAAAAGTCTACAGTCTGATAAGAATATTTCTCATTTTAAAAGAGAAAAGCCTGAACCGCTTTATTATCAGCTTGAGATTGAAAAATTTGTCAAAAATTAAATATTTTATATTTTTCAGCTGTTCTTCATTTAAATGATTTAGAAAAGGACACTCTGTATTCGGTGAAATTTTCAAATATACCTAGAATATATAATTGTTGTTGGTTGTCACGATGTAAAAGAAATTGGAAACAATAATTTGTCTTCTTTGGAAAAATCACTAAAAATTAAAAATTTAAGCTAGGGATAACCGATTTTATCTTTTTTTTTGGAATCGAAACTTTCCCAGTATGCAATGATAAAAAATTGCCGACCAATAATTAAAAAGATATGAGCTGATACATGTGCGGTAACACTTTTTTGGGGGATTGGGGGAAGATATTTGATAGTTTAAAAAAAGTATTGAAAAAATAAAGAAAGCAATACTTAGCGTCACCGAAATTTCACAAGCGTGCAAAGTTTCAGATCGATCGGATGATAGTGGGTTAAAATTCATAGACAAATTTTGAACTGGAATGTCATACACAGTTAATTAAAAACTTAAAAAAACAAATGATGATTAATTTTAATTTTTTGTTTTCAACTGAAAAATATTTATGATCACTATATTATAAATACGGCATGTATTTTATAGTCGCAGATGAAAATGCTAAACATTAATAATAAACCTAGGACCGAAGCTTAGAGCATACCCATTATAAAGTGGAATTTATTTTTAAGTCAATAATACTTTTTGTACTTTAACTACTTAAAGTATTGTTGTTGTTTTTAATTTATCTGTCTTTTTTTTAAATTTCTCTTTTTTAAATTCTGCAGTTTTTTCATTCTATCTAAAATATAGAATAATGTGTGTGTGTGTGTGTGTATATATTATTGATACCTAATTACTCATTATTAATAGTCCTAAACTTATAGACAGTTTTTGAATAAACAAAATTAGACAAAACAGAAAGTTTACTCTTACTATTAAACTTCTTAGTTTTGCAGTTCCAAACGGGAAATTTATGAATATATTTAAATATTTATAAATATATGTTCTTGAAGGAATGTTAAATTTTTGGTTCATTTTATCTAAGTAAAGAATTCTACTGAACTTTGTGATGTCAAAGTCATGTTTCTGATCAAGTTCCCCTTGTTCTGTCCTTCATAAGTACCTGTTAAGTAGTCAAAATTTTCACAACTGAAACAAGATATATGCCAGTGGTCCACAAAAAGTAATTCGACGTAATTAAGTAACAGTGAAAAGTAATCAATATAAAACTGCAGTTGCTGGGTTATACTTAGAGGTATGCTGATGTTTATTTAGTGTTAATCATGAAAAGTGAAACGTAGTACAAAAATTATTGAGGTAAAAAAATGTTTTTTAAGATGAACAAATCTATAAACATAAAAATTTTAAAATGTTAATACTCCTTTTGTAGCAGGCCCTGACTATCGGACTTACACTTGGTGCACGTGTCCTGGGCACACATGGAGAAATAAGCCAAAAAATTGAGTTTAACACGATATGCAAGGGCACAAAAATTGAGCCAGCTAAAGGACACAAAATCTGAAAAGTGCCCTGGGCACAAAAGTGTTATAGTGAAAGTCAGGCCCTCGTTTGTAGACATAAACTAGATATAAAAGGAATTAAAACATTTTAAAATAATTAGTAATAATTTAAAGGAGTTTGTGATTTTTTTTTTTTTTTTGAGGAGGGGGCCTCAAAATTGAGTTGCACCTTGGGCCTCTCTAGAGCAAAATCCGCCACTGGGGGGAGAATATAGGTATTCCCACTGATTCTGCGCTTTCTGGGGGCCTGAGGGTAAAATTTCAAATGTTTTCTGTAAAGGTAAAATTCGTGAAATATTTCTTCCGGGGAAGAGATGTGTGCTGAGTGCCTGTCTGAGACGACCAGCCCCCCTCCCCCCTACAAAAACTTATATGGATGTCATTTGCGGGGGCCCTGTGATGCATGAACATGATCATTTTAGGGGGGGTCTGATCTCCCCTCCGAGTCCGAGTAATTTGGACCCCCCCTAAAAAAAATTTCTGGCTGCGCTACTGTTTCTGTCAAATTGTGCTTTTTCAAAAACTCAGTTATTATTTTCAAATCTAAAATAGAAAATTTATCTCTTACTCCAATACTTTTTTGGAAGGTGTATCTAAGTGCTCGAATCAGTAAGCGAGCATCCGTAGACCTCTTCGGATGACTCATTGGAGTGCGCAACCAGGCACGGTAGAATCAAGATGGCTCCGCACTAACTAGAGATGAATTCGGGCTCATTTTTTGAAGCCCGAGCCCGAAATTTCAGCTAAAGATAAATAAAATCCGATTACTTCATTGAATAGAATACGATAAATTTTGCCGTTTGTGCAAATTAAAGACAAATATAGTTGCAAACTCTTAATGCACTTTCTAATTCTTTATATCCATGTTTATCCAATAATAACAATTATGTTTCAATTTTAAATAAATATTCCGTGGAGTAGTCACACCAGTGTTAAACATTCGTATGAACTTAGACATATTAGATACAGAAAAATACAAGTTACAAATCTCATATAGTGACGTTAAAAAATGCTGTATTTAAAACACGTCCAGAAAAGAGATTTTGCATAATAAATTTAAGAAATTTGCATAAAAGAATTTAGTTGATAGAAACAAAATTACTTTAAAAAAATATTTTATGATACGATGTGAATGTATACAATGCGAGCAATTAACTAAGAAAGACCAGTAAATAATGAGGCCAAAATTTTGAATTAACAGCATTTTAACACACACACACACGCAAATGAAATAGCACAACACACCATTTAGTAAATAATGGTAAAAAGCTAGCTTTTTACCCATCCATTATTTTGTTGCAAGTCCTAACAGCATATCAGTACGTTTATTTTACCGATGAATCGCGTTTAAAATCTGTTTCAAGGAGTATGCTCAATAAAGGAGGCATTTTTCACGAGCCCGAGCCCGAACGCAATCATGAATTACAGGGCCCGAGCCCGTCTCATCTCTAGCACTAACGCGCGTGACTAACTAAACTTGTGTAGTTGCGCAGGCAGTTGTATCTCAGAAAACTTCTTTAGCTCTTCTGCTCCAAATGGACCATTCAATCGGCCGCCGTGTCGCCGGCAGTTCATTGGACCAATGGGAACGGCTGCACTTTCTCTGCTTTGGGCAGTCTGTCCAGTTGGTCTTCTGTGTTGATGTGAGAATGCTTGCGCTCCAAAGGGTTTATGCTCCTGATCATGTGCTTTCAGATGCGAAAAACTCACATCATTGGCTGACGTCAATGTAAAATGGAACATTGAATGCATTGCTGTCAAGAAATAAGTAAGTTCTATTGAAAACATTTAGATACGCGTGCTTTATCAAATACAGATTGTTCTAAAATGCATCAAGATTCTACTATAATTTAAGTTACAGCCGTTCTGTTCTTGCGCGTGCCACTAGTATGGCTATCGCTCGAAAGCAACAAGTTTCTACCTCTTTTGTTTGTTTTATAACATGTATTTCGGATTTGAGTTCATGGTTCCAAAGAACTTGCTTATAAATCCACGTCAAGGGGACAACACAATAGGAGGCGCGCCCTCCATCGGGGACTTTCTGAGGGCTCCTAACCCGTACTGACGTCAAATTTTGGAGAAAACCATGGAAAACTCCGAACGCCCTCTCAGGAAGAAAGGAACAGTAATAAAACATTGGAAAACTGAATAAATTGATCCCTGTCTCAAGTGATTTATTTTTTCAACTAACTTCAGAGTTGAACTTAACCCTAGTAGCAAACGGTCATCGGTTCCTGAAACGGCGATGATCGGACGGGGAGGAAGCGCAGCGCGCGCCATGCAAGGTTCTTCATCGCGTCGGGGGCTCTTATCTCTGATTTTGCTCGGGCATGTCCTCTCCCGAATAGTAGGGTTGGATCATCGGCAAGGGGGGAAAATTGGGCGTAGAGCCATTGTAAAGCCGATGTGATTGGGGTTATATTCATCTCGGAAGAGCAAACACCTTGCAACTTAGGATGTGAAGCCTATGACCTTTGATAAAAGTTTTAAACTGAACAATCGATAAAAATTGGGGTATATCCCAGCTAGATAAAAATTTTTAAAAGTAAAGAAAAAAAAAAAGCAAATTTGAACTTCTTCCTCTTCTCTTTGAATTTTAATGCTGCCATCTGAACTTCAGTTTCAAGCTTCCGAGACTTGGTTTCGAACTGGAGAACTAACGTTTGCTAACCGGGCATTCTAACCACTAGACGGGGGTCTGACACGTTATTGGCGAGACTAAAATTGGAAGTGATTGTTGTTTCAAGTTCGGAATTGGAACATTTAAGTTTCTATTTAAATAAAACTAGACTTTTCCTGTTCACTACTCAAAATTTAAAAGATTCTGCGATTTCTATCCGTTTTAAGCATTTAGGACCTGTGTACGGCCGTAAAAAAAAAAAAAAAAAAAAGTTTGTCTGTCTGTCGTTCTGTCTTTTCTTATTCGCACATCACGTTAAATTGACTGAAGCGAATTAAATAAAATTTGTTGACATGATAGGTGGTCACTTAACTTAAAGTATAGGCTTCGAATTTTTAAAAATATTCATTATAATGAATATTTTAAAAATCTCTCTATAGATTTTGAGATTTTTCGAAGATTGTTTCAAATTGTGTAAATTTTTATTCGCACATCGCGTAAAAGTGACTAAAGCGAAAGGAATGAAATTTACTGACATGATAGGCAATCACTCACCTTAAGCTATAATCGTCGGATTTAAAAAAAAAAAAAAAAAATTACAGTTTGAGATTTTTTCTGAAAATCGTTTCAAACTGCGTAAATTTTTGTCGGGGCATCACATACGACTTAAGTGAATAAAG
>JAWZYV010014032.1:0-90857 GCA_038373885.1 Cheiracanthium punctorium
ATGTGTGTAAGAAAGCATTCTCTAAAAAAGGAAATTTGAATAGTCATCTTCGCACCCATATAGGTGAGAAACCATAAATGTGTAAACTGTGCAAGAAAGGAATCTTAGATGTTCGTTTTCGAACTCATACAGCCATACAAAGATGAAAAGAGCTTGAACAAGCCAACACGGAAGAGAATCTTACAAGTGGGATGCCTTTCAGAAAATGTTAAAAAATCACTTTCATACTCAGTGGGTATGTGTGATGTGTTCTAGAGAATGTCCAGTCAGAAAATAAACTTGAATAAGCATTTACACAAGGGCGAAATCTTGCACTGATGTATGTCAGAGAGTTTATTCGCAGACCATGACACTGTAGCGGATCTACTGTGCTATGATATTCGTTCAAGAATAGACTATGCCTGCTGCATGTATAGATGTGCTTGTAAATCAATTTTTAAAAAACTTAACACCATGCAACATTTGCATTACCCATTAGTTCTGGAGCTTTTAAAACTCCACCCTTGGCATCAGATGTAACTCTTTATATCTGATGCCATGAACCATCTCTCACTCATACTCGTCACAAGCTATCATTAAACACATATTTCCGTATACTTTCACACCCTCTCATGGATTCCCTTTTAAATACTCATCTAGATCGTTTTTATCGTAATCGACCTTCTTGCACTCTTCCTCTGGTCCTCAGGATTTGTACGAGCCTAACCGGTACCCAACTAAAAGAAGTGAATGTCTTTCCTTGTTCCCCTTTTCAAATTGCACCGTAGACCACCTCTCATGTCTGCTATCTGCACTTTGCAAATCTCATCTTTGTACCCATACAAAGCAGAACTATCATGTAAATTATCTAAGAAAGCTTTCTCTTAAGATAGAGGAGGGGGGATAGAATCTCGTGTTAGTACCCATGTAAATGAAAAAGCTTATGAATCTGATGAAGCAATTTTTTTCTGTGAGCAATCTTGAATATAGACATAGTTACACAACTGTAGTATGCAGGAAAGATTTCTGAAAGAAATTAAAGTGTGTATGAAATATGTTTTTACTTATTCGTATAAAGCATTTATACATCATTACATTTTTAATGTACTGTCAATTGATAATACAGAAGTACCTCTCAATAATGGACCAGACATTTTGTCCCTTTTTCAGAGGGTGCATATTAAAACAAAGTCAATTATAAATCTAGGTTGTACTTTAAATAAATTTTGCCACAATAAGTAGCATAGCCACAGTAATTTTAGCGAAGCTAGGTTTGACATTATCTTTGAAGTTGTCAAAAACCAAGTACATGACTTGGTTTTTGATTTTACTAAATTTCTGATTTAATTCTCGGAAGCTAAGCTTTTACAAGTCTGCTGAATGGATTGCACAAACTTTTTCTTCATGTTATCTTCTTTCTTTTTTCATATTTTTGATACATACTTTTATAAATGAAGACTTATTTCAATGTACCCACATTCTCTAAGCCTTGGTAATATTTTTTTAATGCCAAGAGGATTTGTAATGAGCATGCCGATAGTCAATTTTGCTTATAGTTCTCACTAACCACTTACCAAATATAACGATATAGCATGTCTAGCATCTAGCCTCTCTCTGCATTCCCATGCGAAAGTCACATGGTTTATCTTTTCCCCATTTTTCGAATGAGTTTTGATTAATGCTGTCTAGTACATTTCTACTCTCTGGAGAAACCTTATAAGTGTAATGTGTGATGCTTATACAGAAGTATTCTTTATAAAAATTGACTTGAATAGATACATTTATGCAGCTCAGAATATGTAAGAAAGAATTCTCTTGTAAAGAAAAATTTTGCAAATGCGTCTTTGTACCAGAAAGCCTTTTATGTATAGGTTGTGTGTTTCTTTAAACACGTGAAGCAGTTGCAAACTATGTGAATGTCTCCTTGTAGATTTTCTTGTCATTTGTTTGCTGCCTTTATCATCATCTTGTCATACATTTTTAATGTATGGTTGACTCGATAATAAAAGTTATTTTGATTCATTTTTTGTCCCGATTTGAAATGGATGTGTGTAAATAAAAGCAATTGCATTATATTTTGTGATTTTTTCTTCAAACTCATTGCTAGATTGAAAATATGGCTCCAGCCACCTGACCAGAATTTAAAAAATTCTTAAAAAGTAGGTAACTTAAAAAAAAAAATTATCCTTAAAAAAAGTGGTTTCAAGAAGTACCACAAAGAAATGGAACCACAACAATATTAGTTTTAAATTCTTTTATTACAGTTTCTAAAAAAAAAAAAAGAAGAAGAAATATGTGAATCTTTTGTTGCATACAGAAATTTTTAATTATACAATGTGGTGATAAGTTGAATTTAAATGTTAAAAAAACATTAAACAAAGCTTACATTGGGAGCTTTAAATTAACTTGGATTCTTCAATCCCTGGGATAAATTTCATGTTTTTTCACTCTTATATCCCGTTTTACAACCTGGAACAAAACAAACATTCCACATTTTACAATTGAAAACTAGTTCAATTATTTAATTTTCAAAAAAAAAGAAAAAAATCTTCCTGAACCATTGACTTGTATGCTAAAGTGACCGCACTGTGCACATATATGCCATCTACTGGCTAAGTTGACAATTACAATATTCAGGTCTGCTTTTCAACTAGGATATTCATAGACGTGTTGACTCCCTTTCCCCTGCAACTCCATGGTTTCAGATTTGAGGCACCAATTTGATCTGCCTCCAATTTCTTGTTAAAATATCTGGTCACTTCAACTATATTTCAAACTTATTCAACTCTTACGTCATGTGATCTTGTATTAACACTGGGCTTCTTGAGGTCGTGCCGAGAATTAATACATTTTTTCTCATATTTATCGGTCTTCTGGTAATCTTAACATGCCAATCCTTTTCCGAATTTGTTTCAACAGTGCTTATGCTGCACAATGGCTGGTTCAAGGGCGTACTATATCATTTTTGTGCTCCTATATAGCAGACCCTCCTATAACACGGGTCCATACAGCCCGACGAAAAAATAGCAATCACTTTTGTAAAACACGTTAAAAGGGACTCGTACAGCACAGTAAAATGAGACACGTGATCTGATTTTATTACGTTTTAGCTCCTAATTAATAAAACTTTTCAGTAGCATCATTAAATATCATTATGTTTCTAAGGAATGCAAATAATTTTTCAAGCGATTGTAAGTGCAGTTCGCACTCCAAGTGGAATATACCTCAGGACCCATACAACATTTTTTCATTACTAGCATCCAGCTTTCCGCCCCATACCTTACTGTGCTTCATTATCTGTGTAGTTGGCCAAATTATCAGTCATTTCAGCGAAAATCATGTTTTTTTTGTTTTAAAAGTATTTGTCATTAAATTTATTTAGGTTAGGGTTGCTAAAAATTCGGGGTGTCATGATAACAGCTGATGGAGGCAAAGGCAAGTACTAGTGTTACAAGTACTTGCCTTTGATGTATGAAACGCCCTCAGGGAAACCTGGAAAACTCAGGGAATTGAAAATTAGCTCTTAAAACTCGGGGAAATCTCATGGAAAAATGTAATTTTGCTTTAAAAACCTGGAAAATCCAGCTTCAACTCTGGAATTTTAAGAAAATTTACCCACCCCTCTCTTTATTTTTATGGCTTTCACCCTACTCAATGGTCAACTACTTCGCTAATGAAACACTCATGCAACTGGAAATGGATTATACAAGATTAATCATCTATCACTTAAGACTGCTTAGGACGAATAGCACACATGCTTCTCATTTTGTGTCTGCAGTTCTGAGCATTTGTGATTGCTCCCATTTCTCATTTGAGTTGGAGGGGCTATTCTTTGTGTTGTGTACTGTGCACAAAATTTAGATTGTATATACGTGATAATAATATTACACAAGCTCTGCTGATATTTGCTACAATACAATGTAGAATGTGTGTTCCTATAATGTTAAATTTTTCATTGTTTATGCATAGGATTGGTGGATTTTACTTAGTTCTAAAGAATATGGAAATTTTTACCAATAGCCTTGTGTACTGACAATAGTATAAAAAAAATCTTGAAACTATCCATCAGTGAAGTGGTCCCAAAAATTCTTTTTTACTTCTGTAAAGCTGTTGCATAATTTCTGATATTTTATAGGTGAAATTGAATTTAAAACCATGTTTGATATAAATGTAATCCATTGATTATGCGATAATTGAGGGAAGTATAATTTTGATTACCATAGTGCTATCATATGTTTATTTTGCGATAACCTGGAAATTCTTGAAAAATCACCTTGAAAACTCAGGGAATTTCATTTTGAAAAATGAGTATGAACCCTGTGATGTGTACTGGCTGTCAAGCTTCTGAATAATCTGCAGTGACTGAACTTGTCCAGAATCAATTTTCCAATAACACAGAAATCGGATGTTGATTCTATTATCACTGTACAACAGCCAGGGCCAGACTTTTTTTTGGGGGGGGGGGGGAATCGGACTACAGCCCCGAGGCCCCCCACACTAGACATTTTTATGCAAAATATCTTCACGAATACCGAATAATGTGAAAAATAACTTTAAAAAAAATAAAATTCTGTTATTGGAAGATCGGTTATTTTACTTTTACCCCTCATTTTTCGTTTTAAACATTTCAAGGCACGTTTCGAATTCTTGTCAAAATGGTTAATATTAATCTTTGATCATGTGTATATTTTCAAGAAACAATCACAAAGTAAATCATCACACTATTATATACTCAACAAATGAATTCATCCACATCGAATAATAATGATGTATCATGTTACAGAGAAAGTATAAAAACGTGTTACGTTCTATAATATACGCTGAAATAAAAAGTCGCTTGAAAAATTTCGTCACGACCTGTACACCCAAAGAAGCCAGGTGCAAGGCGTCTGCTTCTTTGCACACATTTCGCATATTACTGGAAGCCAACATGATCGGCTTAGAGCCATATCGACATTACATTAAGAGTGCTACACCAGCCAGACAAGATGTAGATATTATAATTTGTGTTAATAAAATCTACCTCCATGGGAATCGAACACTGGACCTCTAGGTCAGTGGTGCGCAAACTATTTTCATATGCGACCCCCTAATTTGTGTAAAATTTTGTCGGGATCCCCTATTTTGAGTAAAATTTTGTCGCGACCTCTGGATAGACAGTAGACATTTTGTTTAATTGAAAACGAAGTTACATTGAAATTCTTTCTGGGAGTTGCTCTTACAGGGTGTTTTTAAAAGAGTGTCGTGACGTCATCGATTGAAAGAACGCCTTTTTAAAATAGCGCACCAAGCTTATAAACCACCATAAAAAATGTTATAAAAGTTGTAACATCATAAAAATCAGTTAATGAATCAACACATAATTTTAGGAAACAAGCTTTATTTATGCATATGGATATAAATATTTTTTAATGAAAAATACTTTAAAAAAACATTACATCATAAAAAGTCAATGTGAAATATGTTCTTGCAAAGGTTGCTTCTTCATGGTTGCTTCTATGTTCGGATCTGTATTGGAAATCGCAAGTCGTAAGTCATCCTCTGGATCCAATCGAGATCGATGTTTTGTTTTAATGGAAAATAGTTTTGAAGATCACTATGCATGATCAATTTGCAGATCACTCTATGCATGAAAACGTGGTTCTGAAGCCCCGTGATAGCGATCGCGAATATCGCGCTCATAAAATAATAATTGTCAGTTTCTTCTCTTGTATTATTTCAGTTCTTTGAAATGAATAATTGTAGATTTTTCATAAATTTGAATCCCTTTGAATTTGGCGACCCCCAAAAATTTTCTCGCGACCCCCGGTTTGCGCACCGCTGCTCTAGGTTACGAGCAGGGCGGCCGACACGGTAAGCATCACACCGGGGCGCCGTCTTTGAGGAGGCATCATTTCAATGATTTGCTCTGATCTACAGCATAAAACGGGCGCCGCATACCCTAGGGCCTCCCCTAGTTTTGAGTTAGTCAACTACGAACGCACTTCGCCACACTAGTCGTCGAAAAAACTGTTAACTTGTTTGAGAAATAATTAAGGGGCCACAACCCCTTTGTTGCCCCAGGGCCTCCATACCTCTAAATCCGGCACTGACAAAAGCAGGGATGAGATTGTTCAGCTTTTTATCTGATTTCAGCTTTTTGTGAATAAAGAGGAAATCACTTTCTTTTGTCTTTTTTCTCTGAAAATTCTGTTTTTTCTGTGAATTCCTGATGGTAGTTATTAGTTAACTGTGTGATATTTTTATCTTCTTTCTAGCATGTTCCAATGTTTTTCTTCTCTTAAAACTTCTTTCATATTAATTAGATATAAATATCACATGTACAAATTTTTGCTCTTGTATGATTTCAGCTTTTTTGCTCTTTTGCCAATCTCATCCCTGCAACAGCTACTCATTGAAAACAGAAAGCAATAAACCTCATTATTTATACCATTTATTTTGCCACAGTTTGTTTTCTTTTAACGATTCCCTTTCCGTTTTCTTGCTGTTTTTTGACTTTTAAACAAATTTGAAAAGAGTTAATGATTTTTTGTTTGTCTTTCTCTCCGTCTGTATGCTAAACGGTCCTATGTCGCTTTTAGCCACCAAATCTGTTTTACCATTCCGGTCGTATGTCTGCTCTCTGCCACCACAGAATATTTCGAAAATCCTAACCTCTTTGCGACAGCTAGCCCTTCTGCATGACAACTTTTGGCCCTAGTAATGTATTTCAGTAAGAAAAATATGATTTTCAACATTTAAAAACAAAAGTGTTACATTTAAGTTTTCAGATAGTTGTAATGGATTGAATAAGCTAAATAGACCTTCGACTTGGATTTTCCAGCAGCGTTTTTATGATGTTTTAAAGTCATTTAGGATAACTGATGTTTCTAATGTCCTTTTTCTGTGTTGAGAGGAAGGTACACGCTTAAACCAAACGAGGGGAATTCGATCAGTCGGAGCGGTTTTTGGCCCACTTTACAAAAGTGAGCTTCTCCTTTAGGAGCGTTTTTCGATCACAAGAGCAGAGCGAAATATAACAATAAGCAAGGAGAATAATTCTCCGAAAAAAAGAGGAAGCGAGGACGGGAATTCTCAGAAAAAGGACTACTTAAAGAGCATTTTCGCAGAAATACCGGTAGGTTTCCATGGAAACGGATCGCTCTGCAATGTATCGTTTTTTTTTCGCTCTTTGGGTTCGAGCGTGTAGGAAGACAATAGGAGAATCTGCGCAGAATGGATGTGCAGTCGGAGGACATCATTCAAAGATAACGTCGAAATGCTACATTAAACTACGACTACATCCCATGCTCTGTAGATCATTTCGATGTGATCTTTCAGTGATGTCATTCTCGTATGATGATGTAGAAGCAGAGACGGTTCAAGACATGTGCGGTCGCACACATGAGATTTTGTGAGGTGCGCCGAAATGTGAAAAAAAGAGTAAAGTAATGGGGTAAAAATATAAATTTTTATGTAATTTTCAATGCAAATTAGACCTTTGAATATGTTAATAACCTTTGTTCAACAAAGAAAATATTTTTAGGAGTTAGTAGTAGAAGTCATTTAAAAAAAAAATAGAAATAATGCAAAGGTAGTAAATATTTTATTTTAATATTTACAATTTATTACCACTCTTTAGGTTTTAACTTTTTTTGAATATTTACTCAGGTATGAAGTTCCGAGGATTTTCTGTTAAAGAGTACCTATACCATTTTTTAGATTGTTTTCTGTATTATAAGGGGCGCCAAAACTAAGGGTGCGTTCGATAATTCACCGTCATCCTAAGTAGGTCGATTTAGGTATTAAATGAAAATTTGTAAAATAAAATAAAGATTCTGGTTGCTGATCATCATTTTATCAAATTTATCAGTGCTTAAAAACAAATCTTCAGAACAAAGTTAAAATTATATATATATAAGTATTAAACATTGGAGCTGCAATCACAATTTCTAAATTCATTTTTAGTGTCCTATTTAATCCTTAATCAATAATAAATCAAGATAAATGTAAGAAATAACAAATTTTATAAACTGATGATAAGCAACCACAATCATGATATTGCTATACAACTTTACGTCTGTACGCATAAAGATTTTATTGTAATCCTATTTCCGCCAATGAATATAGCTGTTATGAGCGCAGTAGAGGGCGCTAGCGCCCAGGAGCTGTGGAAATCACTTTTAGAAACCATAGGATGACTCAATATTTGAGCCAGCAGGCCTTGTTTGCGAAGGTCACGGAATGACCCTGCTAGCGAGGTGAGTTTTCCGGTCATTAGAGAAGTGTTGCCAATGTTTATTATTTGTGTTTTCTTGGCTTGGCAATCGGATGTGGTGAGTATGACCGAAACCGGTTGATGACCGTGACGTCACTTAACCAAATAATAGCCGCAACCGGTAGCAGTGGTGCATAAAAACCGGTGAATTATCGAACGGGCCCTAATGGACATTTTGCATGGTGTCTGAGTTCGAGGCTAAAATTCGCCTGCTGGCGGTATTTACATCAGCCAGCTCCTTTTGAAATGCATTCAGTATCCATTTTATAATTACTGTTTCTCATTATTAGAGCCGCTCGGAATGAGTTACTGTCTTTTTAATACTTAAATAGATGGTTTAGAAGACGATGATATCGCATTTCGCTTCAAAACTTTGTTAATAAAAAGAATATTAGTGTTCTAAAATTATTACGTTATTGCAAACACGTATAAATAATACATCATTGAGTTGATTTTGAGTTTTCTGAGTTTAAAATAGTACAAATATTCATTAAAAACCTCCCACTTTTTTTTTAAAGTACGATCTTTTAAGTTATTTTTAGTATTTAATTATTATTAACATTTTAAATAAAATTTCACAATGAAGATAAAATTCATTTATAAAAAGCTATTATTTGTTAATGACTAATATTCTAGCTCCTTTTGCAACAGCTATATTTCTACTAGAAAGTGTCAAATAATCCCTTAGGTCCAAACGAGCTGAAACCGAAACTAATCATCACCATAAGATAAGGTGACCAGATTTTTGGTCAGAATCGGGGACATGTCCCCGATTCTGACAACAAAACTGAGGACATTTATAATTAATGCAATAATTAACAGTAATTTTATTGAAAAACAATGCAATAATTAAAATATTGTCCCCAGTTCCATTTTTACATTCTGGGGACAATTTGAAAAACGTCCTGAAAATGGGGACTGTCCCCGGAAAATGGGGACGTTTGGTCACCTTAATGGAGGATATCGCCTCCTTGGGTTCGAGGCTATAAAAGTCACGTGACGGTGGAAAACAAACAACCATTTCTCCATAGGCTTATGTGCTGGACTCCTGGTAATAAGCGCAAAATCAAAAAAATAATAATTATACCTCTGTATTGTGCTGCCTACGAATGTTTCAATAACTCTCTGGAATCTGTACATGACTGCAAAAAGATATCTCTCCAAAGATTCCCATTAAAAAGTGCTAACATATTAAAACTTATACTGAGACGAGGCTATTTCAACAACGTGTGGATGGAAAATATACACTTCAGCCAATCAGATTACAGGGCCACTCATCAATTCAGCCGAAAGGTCACGTGTTGGTGGAAAAATGACGTCATATCGATATCGTCCATTACGGCCCGTTCGATGATACACGTGGAGTGGGGATACAAGATCGTGCACGTGGAGTATCAAATACCGCCAAGTGACGTCACGTGCAAAATGTCCATTCTTGCACACACAGCATTTGAACTCTGGCCGTCTCTGTGTATAAGAACGGCACTATTGTATTCTTCTTATCTAGAAACGTCCGTGCTGAAAAGATAAGATAAGGCTTCTGGATAGGACACGGAAGAAGTCTTTGCTGATACCTTTGCACTTATGTGTTTTGCTTGGAGACGTTAACATCACCTAAATAATTTGTTGATATTATCAGAAATAAAGTAACATACCTATTTTATATTTTTACCTACGTTTGTTGGCGGAAAAAAAAAAAAAAGAAAAATAGATCTTTCACGTGCATTATTAAAAGTGTTTATTGTGTAATCCTCAAAATGGTTGAGTAGATAATTATCATTTGCAATATTTAGAGGTAAGTTCTTTTGAATACTTTTAATTTTAACAAAGCATTGACTTTATTTGGAGCATTAAAACCCTTATATAACGCCACTATCTGTGAAAATTATTTCGCTGTAACGAGTCTGGTGCTGTACCGAATTAGATAATCTATTTTAAAATGAGTGAAAAATAATTTTTATATTTATTACTATCGCATAAGTCTGTTTATTATTGTTTTTTTGTCCTGTGTTTAGAATTCTTCATTTTCCCATCTCATCGCTTAATAATGTACACGTGCCATGTCTTAACGTATGTCAGATGTGCCAAATCTCAGGCTTTTTGATTCTGTTTTGGGCCTCAGAATTTTTCTTCATTTTCTGAGGCTTTTTTTTAGCGTTTATTGAAAAATTAAAACTTTCCTTAATTTTCTTCATAAGGTTTGCCAAATAAGTTAATGAAATTAGATATTATTTCAAATCTAATTGTTATATTTATATAATTTTTAGCTTTAAGTAGCTCACCTCCTATGTATTTCGATTGATGCTTTGTATTTTCCGAAATTTCTTTGGTAAATATTTGAAATTGAAATTATTTAGGTACACTGTGCAACTTAATACTATCCTATGACTTAGGTTTATATGTGTGCACGTGGCATTTAAGAAAAGAAACTATTGCTGTATTGATTATGCATACATTTTATGCTGAAGATAAATGTATAAAAAAATCTCAGGCTTTATGATTTTGGAAAGTTGGCAGTTGGTATATAAACCTTTTCCTGACCACTTTCATAAAAATATTGTCCGGGCCACTTTTATTTTGCCCACACTGTAGGAACGTTATTAACATGCTCTTCCTTACATCTTTATAGCATCAACTCTTAAGCAGATGTTTGTGCTCATAGCAGACACACGTATACGTTAAATCTCAAACGAAATTTATTTTATTTTAAGTATCTTTGAGAGAAATATTTTTTTCTGCTTTTTGAGTTCTGCTTTCGGTATTAATTTTTAAAATATTTTTCTCTATAAATAACAGCAATTCGGTAAATAATAATTTTTCTATCAGTTAAATTATTTTCTTTTAAAAAATTGATTTTTGCAATGGAGTTTTTCGCTTCCTTGGATGTAATAAGTGCCATTTCATCCTCATAAAATTTAGCAATTAGTTTCTGTTGAAATTTGATCTGATTTTTTTAATCATGTGAATAGCATCAAGTAAAAGGATTAGGCGAGAAATTGACAAACCCTATTGTTCAATATAAAGATGAAGTACAGTCAGAATATGAGTGAAAAAGATTGTGAAACAGTTTTAGTAGGTGATTTTAATATAGAATTAGATTCCAAAGAAGTGTTTTATGGAACAAGGAAGGCAAACATGGCATACACATGGATTATTATACACTTTCCAATGCAGTGAAAGAAGAAAGACGAATAAGGCTAACACATGGGTTATGATACGCTTTTAATATATAGAACTTTAGTGCAACTTTAAAATATGAAAGTGTTTCAGATTTTTTTGTTTGTTTGTTTAGAATACAAAATCAATAAGATGTATAAGGCAGTTTTACGAGGTTGACAAGTTTTAATACCTTCCTTTGTTTGCAAAATGCTAGAATTTTTGTACTCATCTTAAACTCTGGTATATACATCTATAATAATCTAATAATTATAGTTTTTAATATTAACTTGCTAATTTCCCTCAAAATAGTATCTAACAGCAGGGATCAATGCAGTCGAATTTGGGTCCATTTTATTACCCCTTAAAAATTAAAATCTCTATTAAAACGACCCCGTCACAAAAATGCAATTAATTAAAAAAAACTCTTCATTGACATTTTACCTTGTATTTTAGTTTGTTTTGTAAACTATTTTAAGGCGGAAAAAAGTGACTTTACAAATTTGGTGTGAAAATTCGCAAAAATAGATATTCAAATTCACAAAAATGGGACCCTGGAAAAAAATTTCCAGATCGACCCCCTGTACAGAAAAGTGCCCAGTAAAAACGCGTGATTTTGAATGGGCCCAGTCTCCATGAAGTAACTACCGTATTTACCCGCATATAAGTCGACCCCCCCCCCACACACACACATACTTTCCTGATTAAGAAATTTAATTTTTTTAAATGCATTTATTCATAATCATCTGAAAAAGAGAAAGTACTAAATATGCAATAATAAAGATAATAATATACAAAAGTAGTATACAAAATTAAAATCATAATAATGAATAATAATAACATGACGCTACTGATAGTATGATATGGTAAAGTACTAATATACAAAGTTAAACGGATTCAAGATCCGATTCAGTATCGAACTCGTCAAACAATTCACTAAATTCATCGGCTCATCATGATACACGTATTGGGTAAGGATCCCTTAGAAAGACCTCCACTGTTGGCACCCTACCCTTCGGCTTAGAGCCCACGCGTACCCAATTGGTCGTAATCGCACAGCAAAAACAACATGATACACGTTTTCAATTAGAGATGTAACGAATAGTGATTTGGCCGAATACCGAATATTCGGCCAATAGCTCAGGCCGAATACCGAATATTCGGCGGCCGAATATTAAATATTTTAAAATTACATTTTAATTGTAAATAAAATATCGCTTTGCAATTTTGTGATTAAATACGAAATAAACACTAATTGAAATTCATTTTATATTATTTGTAGGTACTTAAAAACACACAACAGTATATTATCTGCAAAACCAAAAATATCTTGGTTGTGAAGAAATATCTGTTACAAAGTTAAACACTAATAACAGCGTAATTATATTTTGAGATATTCATTCATAATTTAATAAATATGCTATGGTAAATGTGATTCATTTGGTCATAATCACATCCTGTTTTGGGCTTTACAGCCTCTGAGCAAAACATATTGAGCAGTTTTTCAAAATTATATTTGTAATTGTGGATCTGAAAAAATTCCACCTACCCCCCCCCCCCCCCCCCATTAAAGAAATTAGAAAATCAAGCGAGTAGTGTTACCAAGTAGAAAAAAGTCTGCATTTCTCTAATATTATTAAATACTTTAGATTATGTTCCATTCAGCTTAAAATTCAGTGACTTAGGTTATTTTATTATATTCGATTAACATATTGGAGTATAATTAAGCAATATTATTTGTAAATGCATTTAAAAAAATATTTTTCTCTCTTTGTTCTGTAATTATTCAGCTGAATATGTAGAAATATTCGGCTACAGCTATTCGGCCGAATACCTGTTCAGTATTCGGCTTACCGAATATTCGGCCAACTGAATATTCGGCCTACCGAATATTCGGCAAAACAGCCGAATACCGAATAGTGGCCGAATATTCGTTACATCCCTATTTATTTTCAATCTTTGTATCGCTACATTCTTCTTGGTATAAACCTTAAACGACGTCATTGTGGTATGGAATGAGGAAAAGGAACAATTGTCTTTTAAAAGGGGCATTTTTTATTTCTGGTTTTAAAAAAAAGAAAGAAATTAAAAATTAAGGACCCTCGTATAGGTCGACCCGCCCACTTTAAAGCCTTTTTTTTTGTGTGTGTGTCCAAAATTTCTCGACTTATACGCGGGTAATCGGGGTCGCCGCGACTGAAGAGAGAGGAGAATGCAAGAGGGGGTCTGGGTACTGGTTTTCGTGACGTCACAAGAAAGGATGGGATTTGGAACAGTTTTGCATTGAGTTCAATGGAAGAAATGGAATTAATAATGCCAATAAATACGAGTAGCTTAATATTTTATGACGCATTGAAATAGCATTTTCGTTTTACAACACTTTGTTCTTAAATAATAGTGAATCAACAATATTTTTTGTCAGAAATTAATGAAATAAATTGGTACTGAATTTAAAGCAGTTTCAGCATTGTATGCAGTATGTTTTGCATTTCGGGCTAGCAAATACATTCTAAATAATATAATGGTTACTCAATATTATCATTTATCTAAAATAATATGTATATGGATTAAATTTATACGTTGTATAAGCATAAAGTCATATTTTTAAGTAAGTAAAAGTATATATATTTTTAAGTAAAAATAACAATTTTTATTAATTTTACTTAAAAACTGAAATACATTATTTAGTTTTGCTTCGTTTTAATAAGCTTTTTAAAAGAATTGATGTTAAAAATATCCAGATTCATAAATAGTCATCTTAAGGCATTTCGTGACGTCACAAGAGAGGATGGGATTTCAAACAGTTTGTATTGAATTCTATGGAAGAAATCTGATCAATAATGTCAATAAACACTAGTAGCAGGAGGAATATAATCAGAAATTTCCAGAATTAATATTTTAAAAACTTGTACAATACATACTATATATAATTATGTTATACAGACTCCTAATGTCAAATTTTATTAGAAGCAATTAAAGCACAAAAAACAAGAAAATAAAAAGTAAAAGCGTTTATTACCCAAACCTTACAAATACTATAAAGTTTTTCATGAAAGCACTACAAGTGTTTGCTTTAGTTTTTTCTAGATAAGACTTTCAAATATCACATTGAGACATTTAAAATATACATAATTAAATATTTTTAAAAATTAGTGAGTATAACTCTTGAATATGTAAAACTGCCTAAATGCTCTCGGGGGTTTTCATGTAAAATATATTGCAGTAATACATATACTTTTTTGTTATTGTTTTTAGCATTGCAGTAATACATTTTCTTTTTTGAGTTAATTTCCAAATCTGTGTTCATACTTAATTTCAGAATTTTCAACAAATTCCGATAAACCGTTTAGTTGGAAATATTTCTTTAATAAATACCTTCTATATTTTTGTTTTTCTAAGTATCCAGCAAATAGATTTCTCTCTCTCTCTCTTTTTTCTTTTTAAATAAATAAATCAACCATGAGATCCGCATTGAACCTTAAGCTAATTGGTATGTGCAGTGTAAGGGGATCTGCGTTTAATTTATAATTAAAGGTAAAATTTTCTTAACATAGAATTGCCATGAAACTCTTGATACATTTCTTAATTACAAAAGAATTTATATTTTCCTTTGCATTATTTTTTTCGGTTTCCTCAATATCTTTTTCCTAAACGTTTTCTCTTGTTTTAGTAGGATCAGTTCTTTCTTGTTTTTTGGTAATATCGGATATATAGGCTGGTAAGCTCGAAAAAATGCACGGGATAGCATTCGGTTCTAATTTATAATGCTTTCTTTTTACAGTTAAAAGTGCCCCATCTGATTTTAAAATAGCATCGTCTTTTAAAAGATCTTCATCTCGAAAATGCTCAATACAAACATACGCATTTTTTCCTGGGGACCAATTTTTTCTTGGAATATTTTTAGTCCATTCGGCCCGCTTTTCTTCGTTTTTTGGGAAAAGTGAAAACTTTTACATTTTCTCCTCTTTTGTAATTAGCTTTACTTACAGCCTGGGACGCAGCAAACGGAAGCATAATGATTGCTAGAACAAAAGAACAGAAATCAATAAAACTAACGCAAAATACGGCAATTTTATATTTTTATGTACTCTATACCTTAATAACTATTATCAAGTATGTCGTATTAAGAATAGATTCCTAACTTATCATTAGTATCCATAAAAGGTACAAAACATCTTAGTTTCTTCTACTTTTCCGTATGATTCTCACGGGCGCCGACTTGTAAAAATTATTGGGGGGGCTCGTATCCTTACGGAGGTGGACGGGGGGACACAAAATCCTTCTCTCCGTCAGTATAATTAAGGGGTTCAGAAACTTTAGAATTGAGATTTCAAAATGTGCTTTTTTAACATAACACTTTCATGAAAATAAAAGGAATTCCATTTAATAAATTTTTCAAAAATTTTTTGAACGGAACCATCATACTTTTTTAAATTAAGTATTTGAACTGAAGATCTCGAATCAGTCTTCAGTACACATATGGAGAAAGCAAATCTCCCTTCTGAAAGAATAACTGAATTTTAATTAAGTTAATAACAGCAAAACAAGTAAAATCTTTTTCGAAATGTATTTAATGATAATTTCATAGGAAAGAAAATGCATGCAGTCAAATGTGGAAAACTGTTCTGCAAAACATTACTCCAGCTAATATTTCAAAATACCCTAGAAGTACAAACGAGACGAAATACTAAAATCTGGATTATTTTATTTACTTGCAAACATTCATCAGAGATAATTTTTACTAATATAAAAAAGTATTTTTTATTTTACTACATGATGAAATACCCATAAATTGAATCGACTTTAATTAAATGTCGCACTACTTTAAGACAGAAAAACTGATCACATTTAAATTACATTTTTTGACAACTTTTTACAGATTACATTTAAAATTATTTTAAAAAAAACATAAACAATAATAAATACCTCCTTTCCATGTATTAAAACAAATCAAACAAATATACAAACCATCATACAAAGTTGCAAGTCCTCTCTTCGACACATACATTTTAAACGGATTTCCGTGATTTGAATTGTAAAAACAAATAAATAAATAAAATATACTTTTAAATTCATTCTCATAGTATTTTCACAGCAGGAAAAAAATTAATTTTTCAATAATATCATCCTTGTTAACATTTAAAAATGATTTAACAAAGAAATCCAAGTGCGAGAATATATCAAAATTCAGAGTCTACACTATTTTAGGTCTTCATAAACATTTTAATACTGAAAACTTTCATTTTACATTAAACTAAGAATACTCATATAATCTTTCAATAACATTAAAAATGAAAAGAAATGTTGAAATGTGGTGTTATGGCCAACTATCTGCGCGAGGGATCTAGGCCGGGGGGGGGGGGCTTCGTGTGGAACTTGGCATAGAAAACTCGACATATAAAATCTGCATTGCACTTTAAATCACACTTCTTTTTGAAAAACCGTTCCAGATTACCTTAACAATTATGAAAACAAATTAAACCAGCACATAAGCAATTGGTAAATCAGAGACGCTCCTGGCAAAATGGACACATAGTAATCATTTTATAAACTAAAACCATAATGAATTATGCTATTTGAAACATATTTTGATGATATTTGTGCAACAATATATGAAAATTTATTTTTATTCAGTACGGAGAAAAGTTGTATAAAATATAATCGTGCTTTAAATTTAAAAGTGGAATAACACAGAAACAGATATACAATGCCAAAATTATCACTCTGAATTATTGTAGATATTTACAGACAATTTTTAAGAATACTCAATAATATGAAAAATGGAAACAAAATGAATGAAATCTAATTCGAAATCATAGTCTACGCCATATTATTTTTAAAACATATATAAAAACTCCACTGCACTCTAAATCACCCTTCTATTTGGAAAATTGTTCCAGATTACCTTAACAATTATCAAAACAAATTAAACTAGCACACTAGCAATTGGTAAGTCAGAGACGCTTTGGCTAAATGGATACATAGTATTCATTTTATAAACTAAAACCATAACGCATTATGTTATTTGAAATTTATTCTGATGATATTTGTGCAACAATATACGAAAATTAATTTTTATTCAGAACGGAAAAAAGTTGTATAAAATATGATTGTGATGACTGGGGTACGAAGGGTATTTTGTTTATAAGCCTTCTTATGATTACCATAGCCCGTTCGTGTAAACATAGTGCTAAAAGTTCTCCTTATTGAATTTGCAAAATATACATCCATCTAATGCAAGGTATCACTGAAATGTGCACATAAAAATTCAAGCTAAATAGTCAGCTTCAAACTTTCTAGCACATATTCATTCAAATTTCAATTAAGAAGTGTACAATGCCAAAAAGTGTTTCTTGTGTACGAAGTCAATAATGAATCAGAATTATTTTCTCAGAGTTACATATACATATACTGTATAAATATTAACACTAAAATAGCTTTAATAATGTTTGATTATATTTTTTTCCCTTCTAAATTTTAACGCAGGCCTCTAAAATGGTAGGAGCCCACAGGTGAAAGCCTACTCAGCCTAATGGGTAATCCGGCCCTGTTTAGGTATAGTCCCTCTTTCCCCATGAAGCCCCCTCCTTCCTCCTCTATAATTTTTATGGTTTTGTAGCAGTTACGCTAGTTTGATATTCCATAAATAATAATTTACAAACATAGGTGCTTCATAGAGTGCTTTTACAGAAGAGGGAGGCTATTTGCAAGTGTGGGGTGGAGGTGGGGGTCGAATACGAGTATATGTATCACACGCCCAATTCACACATTTTTCTAAAACCATTTTTTGATTTTGATCGTTTTCTTTCATTGTGGGTTCGAGGCAACTACCCCATTCACCCTTACGTTAATCATGCTCGCTGTGACTCCCCTTTCCTTTGCCCTCTATGGATGAATGCACATATTTACAAAACGGCTGCATATTTTTCTGCCAAGGAACAACGACTGAGCACATAGTCAGAATATTGTGTGCATACTTTAGTGTTGTTATAAAATAAAGTAAATTAGTCAGAGACTAATGGTTTTTTAAAGAGGAATTCTCTTTCAGCAACACAATATGATATGTATGCACATGATCAAGGCCTCTCTGAATTTTGGGCCTTGTCCAAGCTCGGCTTGGGCCCTCGTTTTTTTTCTTCCTTCTTTCTTGGCGAGATGGTTAATCTAGGCCCATGACCACTGTGACCCCCCTCTGGAACCGCCACTGGCACCATATGCAGCCAAGAGTAGCAAAATAATGAACCGAAATTCGCCTAAAACAACGAGTCTTCTTAAAGATTTCATGGTTTTCAAATGTTCGTTTCTAAATTTTCGTATTTATGTGTAAACTAACAAAAATTTTTGAAAATCGTAGGGGGGGCTGGGAGACAGCTAAGTAGTGCTCAGCCCGCGTAGCCCTCCGCCCCCCCACCTCTGATTACGCCCTTGATGGGGGATAGAGTTTTATATGTAAAGAGAGAAGACAAGAGCAAGCAATTATAAAATATAATCCAGAAGTTGTGCTGCGAAGATTTTTATGAAATCATTTTTTATTTAGCTCTGAACTGTAGCTAAATCAGAAACGTTAAGCGTACGATATTAGTTAAGTTTTGATAAAGCGTATAAAGAAATGAATACTGTCTATATCCGAAACTGTATTAAACATCAATTTTTCATCTATCTCACAAGGTTCTTCATGATTTAAAATCTTCAAACTTAAATTTGAGTATCAATTTTCTGCCTTGAATTGTTTTTAAGTCACATTTAAACGGTTTATTATTAGCATCGAAACTTAATACTGCTGGGAAATGGGAATGTCACAATCGTTTGCAGTTTTGCACAATGGGAAAATCTCCCTTATGGTCAGACGTCTACAGAAGAGTCTGTATCTCACAATAGAACAAAAGTGAAAGCTTTTGCTGTACTGATTTAAAAAAGAAAGATTACATTACATGAGAACGACCCTCCTAAAAAAAACGCAGTCCTCTTCCTACTAGAAAGCAATTCCATCATCAATTGTGTCACGGTGTAAAATCTGAAGGGTTCTTGTGGGGGAAAACACCCGTTTCTTTTTGCGTAGCTGTCTGATGGTCATTTGTTTGTGCTTGCGCTCTTGATAAAGAAGGTTGACATCCGTGCCTTACGGCATTACAGGCGCCCAACGTAATTCCTGAATCCCTGTGAAAGAAAAAGCGGAGTGGGAGACAGAAGAAGCTAGCGATACATTCTCTATTTTTAGGATTCTTAAGTTTAACCGATTTGGAGGAAGAAATATGATTTGACACAAAAAAGTTGGAGTGAAGTTTTTGAAGGGGCTCAGCCCCCTGAATAAAAATATTGGGGGGGCTGAAGCCCCTTCAAGCCCCATGAAGTCGGCGCCTATGATGATTCTAATGCTTTTAACGGAGAAAAGTCCATCCTCTCTTGTGACGTCACAACACCTCCACGCGTTCAGTACCCAGGCTCGCCTTGTAATTGTCTACTCTCCCCCTCCCTTCCCGGGGGCTCCGGGGTAATACGGTATCAACCTGCAATCAAAACAGTCTTTCAATGAATTTTGGCGTCTCACTGTCTTAGTTTCTACTAGTTTTCTAAGGTTAACAAGAGCTGCGAATCCCTCATGGTTTATATATTTCTGAGATTAAAGATAATTTTCTAAGGGTCTGCAACTTATGCAGAGCCCGATCAAGACAACTGTGGGTCCGAGGCAGAAGAAAAAAAAAAAATTAGGCCCCTTGCAATAACCCCCCCCCCTTCCCTTAAAAAAAAATATGATTAGTTTATGCTGAAAGTTTTAAATATCTTACCCCTTCCAAACACAAATTTTGTTTCAAGTAATCAGAAATAAACGAATATAGTTACATGATGTCAAAGAAACAGATAGTTAAACGTTATATCGAAATGCTATATCACAGTTGTTAACATGTACGGAATACAACCACTTTTTGTAAACAGCCGTTTTTGTAAATATTTCTTAAAATAACAAATAATTCAAAAATTTTGTTGTTTTGTAACATTAAAAATACTCTTTACAAAATGGGGTTAGTTATTTTCCTACATATTGGTATGCTATATCGACTCTAGAGCATTTCGAGGAATTAAAAATAAGCTTAAATTAATTTATACACAAACCTAAATTTGAATTATTTTCATTGTTCATACTTTATAATTAAAAAATCATTTAACTTTTGAATTTTTTTATCCTTTGCAATTTTATTGCAAAATTATAAAAGTGTAAGATGAAAGATTTTTGGGCCCTAAAATCTGTGGGCCCTGAGTAGTTGCCCCCATTTGCCCTGCCGGTAATATGGCACTGGACTTACGTTGTTGAAGAAAGCTGATTTTTGAGCATCGATTTTTTATAATTTACATTATACAAAATTTGATATACAGAGAATTTAAAGGATTTTTTTCACGATAAACATGGAAAATAGATTAAATTTGGATTGTAGAGATTTTTTTTTAAATTTCAGGAAATAAAGATTTTTGAGATAAACAAGTTTAATTGTATAAAGTCCTGGGGAAAGTATGTCCTGACTGACTGGTTCATCAGACCACAGCCAAATCTATTGGAGATAAATTTAAGGAGATTATTTCTTCTGTGCCCAAGGCATTGTTTAAGGAGTGTTTTTTTTTTTAAATTTGGGCCAAAAAGCAGTGGCACGCAGACACGTTCTTCTCACATTGCCCCTCCCTATCTGAAAGGAAAATAAAAGATACAAAGTTCTTGCTTTCAATTAGAACCATCACAAATAGGTATTTTCATAGTATGCATTATTTAACCCTTTAACGCGCAGTGTTCCCGCTCTGGGAACACCCAACTCTGACGTTTGGACTGTTGCCAGTCACGAAGAATAGATTTCATTTCTATAAAAATAGTTGCGGGTGACATAGCTCCACGAGAATCCTTTTACATTTGAGCACGTCATTTCCCGTATTTCACGATTCTTTTTAACAGCACTGATATCTGCTGAAAAATGGAAGAATGCGAGAACAGCTGGATACATTGCTCAATGCTGAAAAAGGGCAGCCGTTGCCATCGCTCGACTTAACGCCTTGCCATCGCTGCGACCTGTGCATGCAGCTGACTGTGCGGCACAGCCAGCTGTCGTCAAAAAAGGGTGTCTAGATCTGTGGCACGCGATGAACGTTTCGATCGTCCGCCATCTTGCTGGTCGTTAAGTCGAGCGATGGCAACGGCTGCCCTTTTTTCAGCATAGGGAAAGGGTTGCGCCTCAAAGGGTTAATAAGTATCATCCCTTACAATAATATAAAAAGAAACTGAAAATGGGGCTAAAATGTGCTTTAGCCAACTGCATGGCGACCTTTATTTATTTTTTGATGTGCGATAAACGCGCCAAGTACTGTGTATTCGATCTTTTAAATCTGCGAAAAGATCCGAAAGATTCGGCATTTTCGCGTGTGCAATATTGTTAAATTGTAATCTAGCTACTTGCTTGACATGCGTAATTAAAAATAATCAGTAACGTATTGTCTTGTTCCATTGGACGTCATTGAACTATTAATTGGTATTTTTGCGCATGTGTTATTGTTATCACGCTAATGTTTACATCTAATTGTTGTTGCCGTTCACAGGGTAGAAATAGCGTCGATTTGGGTACCGCAAACGTTAGCGTATAATATAAGTAGATATGCAGATATTTAAAAAAAATATATATATGCTAAATTAAAGCGTGTACATGTTATTACCAAAAATGCTTGATGTGTTGTTCTTAAAGACCTATTAATAAAAATTTAAAAAATTCATTTCTGAAATTATATCATTGTCCCATTAGCCCCAATATGCAGGGCTAATGGGACGAATATTAAGAATAAATAAATTTTATACTAAATAAATAAAAACTAAATTATGCATGTGAAACTTTCTAATTGCAAAATATTAATACCAATGCTCTTTCATAAATTTTGTATTTATGAAGTAATATTTAAGGTCATATAGAGAAAAAAAAACTCAAAACTATAGATGATCGCATAGTTTGCCTGTCAATTTTAGGTAATACCAATATCGACACTATTTCAGCAATATCAGTCTAGTGCTTATCTTCTTTTTCTGGATACAGTAGATGCCACTTAATGTGATCACGGTTATTGTTATCAATCGCTTATTGTTAGCGAAATCAGCTGGCACCGACCGCCTGTATTCCATTCCATACAAAATCAAACGTTTTATGGGTTCAACTTTTCGGTTACTATTTTTATTTTTTTTTCTCAGACGAATTCCTGAAAAAATGTAACAATAAACGGAGTTTTGCTGAGAAACCGGTTACAAGCACGACTTCAAATTAAAATTGCGTATTGTTTGTCAGCTGGTGTTAGAGGATATTTAGACGATATGCGATAATTTTGAAACGAGTCGTTCGGATAATTTTCAAAAACAGTATAAGTATGAGCAGTTTATAGTAATGAACTTTTAAGAAACATTAGTGTCCGCAGAAAAAAAATTATCGAATTCGTTTAATAAATCTTTTCTACCTCAGTATTCGATTTTATCGAAGGTAAGTTTCCATTTTATCATAATTAATTAGTTATCTATATAGTACTAGGCTCTTTCATTAAGTTTTTCTTCAATCGCTTATTGTTATCAATCGGATATTGTTATCAAAAACCTGTGGTCCGGAGGTGATCACATTAAGCGGCATCTACTGTATATGAATTTAAAACAGTCAGGCTTTTTTTTTCTTTAGTTCACAAGCAGTTCATTATTTCTATTTTCACTAATGATACCGATGTACCTTTTAGTCATAATTTACATCTAAAACAGGATTTTTTTTATAAAATAGTAACTGTTTCACTGTCTGTTCAAATGTCCCTTTAGTCCCCATATCAATAGTCCCATTAGACCCCACAGTGTTATGTAAGAATTCAAAATTTCAAGTATAGAATACCACATGTTCTATCACACAATGCGTAATTTATATTATCATAATCTGCATGACATCTGCATCTTGAAGAATCTTTCCATTAATTAAGGCTTATTTTAAAGGATTAAAGAAAGCAATTATAAATATAAAAATTCAAATTTACTTTGATGTGCTAGAAACAACAATGATGTACTCAGGCTTAGTACTTAACTGCAGTGGTGGACCTGTTGTTGTTCAAATCTGTGGTATACAAAGTTTTCATAGATGATTTTTTTTCCCGCACGAACTGTTTTGTTCCATTAGCCCCCAGTCTCCTGTACTCTACCCATTAAGCGGAAAAGTTCCCGTTACGGGAACATCTATTATATATGTTTTTTCTTAAAATATTTTAACGCAATTTACGAAATACACATTTTATACGAACATTTACACTATATAACTGACCCTATAGTGTAAATGTTCATATAAAATGTGTATTTCGTAAATTGTGTTAAAATATTTTAAGAAAAAAAAAAAAAAAGATATAATAGATGTTCCCGTAACGGGAGCTTTGGCGCTTAATGGGTTAAATATCAGTTTCAATGTGTTTTAGAATTCCCTCTTAAGCAGGTAGAAGGTAGAAGTAACATTCTTTTCACTAGTGAAGCAACAGATATCTATTTTGCCGGCTAGCGAATATCCATCCTAACTTTGTACTAGATATCAGGTCAGTATGTTTTCAGGGTTAGTATTTGGGCAGTAGTATGTTTTCTTTCTTTCTTTTTTTATTTACACTGGATTTCTTAGATTATTCAACTATTACTTTTAAACATTTTCTCATTAGTTTCAAATCATTTAATTCAAACAATTAGGAGTCCATTAAATTAGTACCATTTCTACTGCAGTAGTTGATGCAATAGCAATGTTCTGAACCTCTCCTTCAAGAGTTAGATATTTTACAAAATCAGTTATTGAAAGAAAAACATCTTCATTCAGTGTTTGGAAAATCAATGCAACAAATTTCTCTATCAAAATTAAGAAAAAGAGAATTTTTTTTGCTCGCCAGCTGTATTACCAAAGTGGCTATTCGGACCGACGGTACCAATAGCTCACAGGCTATTCGGCTCGTTCTGTAGGGCTGCCATCTATATTTGAATGTTAGTACTAATAATGCATTAATGATGTATTTAAAATTGTATGTTTATTTAGACCAAAAATCGAATTTCGTCGCAAGTTCTATTTTTAAAATTTATATTAAAGCTTTGGTCTAAAATGAGGAAGCCTTTTAAGGTATGAGCCTGCCTTCGGAAGACTTTTTTTAAAGTAACATTTTAATGAAAAATCCATGTTTTAATTAAGTATAAAACTAAAAACTTTAAATGCCCGTTAATGAAATTCAGTATAAGCTTTAGCAATAAAGGCAATCTTAAGTTTCCGACAGGTTTGACGACTGGACATAGAATAGCATGAAAGTTATTTCATACATACGTATTGTATGCATGACGTTATTTTATACATATGTAAAATGATCAAATGAAACAAACAATTTTGAAAATTTTTATACAATTGCCATTTTAACGATCGTCAAATTCATCAGAAATAATCCTCACTTGTTAACTTTGCTTATGATTTTTTAAATTTTTTATGGCTTTTATGCATATTTTTTAATATGAAGTATTATTTTTTTGAGCATACATCAAGCTTGCGCATATATAAAGTCTTGGTTTAGTAAAATTTAAATAATTTTTACATAAGGGGGGGGGTCCTCCGGCCGTATCTGTTTTCTTAAAATAAATTTAATAATGCAAACAAATTCAATTCTAAAGATGTAGTACCTCACAAAAATAACATAAATATAATAAAGTCAACAAATAAACACAGAAATATTATATTCTGCTCCATCTATATTCAACTTTTTCAACTAATCATGCCATTAAACTTGTTTTCGAAGAATAATTCTTTTATTGTATTTATTATTTTTTCTCCCTTCTTTATGCAAAACATTAGAAAGAGAAAATCTAAAATGAAGATTATATAAATTAACGTATTTATTTATATGTCCTTCATTTTATTTTTTGCTACCATGTCCATGTGTAAATGTTTTCGGAGTACTGTAACATAGCTCAAATATAATTTTCACAGTGACCTTTTTTGTGCTAAGCAGATATATATATTTTTGCACTGATTTAATTGAATAAACTGGTGTCAGGTGTAACATTATTTAAAAAAAGGGGGTCAGGTCATAAAATGAATAATTTTTAATTTTAAATAGTTATAAGCATAATACTTTTTAAATTTAAAATTTCCTTAGTCATTTTACATTACGGTAGTTACAAATACGTTTGTACACATTTACGTAAATTTAAATAATGTTTCCTCTAATACACAACACATTCTCATAACATTTTTCTTTTTTAAGTTTTATGAACACTTTACCCTGTGACGTGGTGGTAAAATGAGTAAGTATTCTATTAGATAAATTGTCATACTTAAAGAATATTGAGCAAAATACTAAATGAACAGTGACTTCATTTTCTATATTTTACAGCACTTGTATTTAAATAATTATCATTTCATTTGTTCTATTTATACATTTATAACATCTAAAATTGGTTCTAAGAATAATGTATCATCAATATTGTCACCATTCATTCCAGGGTTCTGGCCTACCGCGCTGCTGTCGATGTAACGCTCTGGAGCTTTCGGCGGTTTTCTCCAGATGTCACGTGAATACGCGTTTGAACCCCTTAGAAAGTTCATCGTCCAAGACATCCCCTTAGGCAGATACCCCACGTGTAGTGTTTGTCTTAAATACACAATACAATGTATCCATTCATTTTATTATCAAATCACCAAATAGAATGGTCACAATATTGATGATACTGAATTCTTAGAGCCAATTTTAATGTATAAATAGAACAAATGAAATGATAATTACTTAAATACAAGTGCTGTAAAATATACAAAATAACGTCATTGTTTATTTAGTATTTTGCTTAACATTCTCTTTAAATATGAGAGTTTATCTAATAGAATACTTACTCATTTTACCACACGTCATAGGGCAAAGTACTCATAAAACTTTACGCTTAACCCTACAACGCAAGATTTTTTTTTTTTTTAATGGCTGAAAATAAAATTGTTGCTTTGTTTTGGCTTACTTATGCTTGGAAAAATATTTTTAAAAATTTTCAGCTTGTAGTTTCTTAGAAAAATCATGAAAAATATTCAAATCCGAAAAATTAGAGTGCCTACTCTATAGATCTCATAAAACAAAAGAAAGTAATATAGCCTGATTCTACATTATTTAATCGTAATACTACTATTTTTAATAGTTTTGTATTCATTTTCATTTAGCAATGAAAATTAGAAGCAATCAAAAATTGGTTCAGTGAACTGGATGCACGTACTGTGAATTCATGCTTGTTTGCTCTAAAAACAATGTTACTATACACTTTTAAAAACTAAAATTTATTTCCGTGTGGTCTTATATTTATTTTAAATGCATATTCCAGACAAAAACTAGGAAATTTTCTTTTTATTACGGAAAAATGTGAGTGTAGCCAATTGGCAACAGTATGCACTCTAGGGTTAAAGAAAAACGTTATGAAAATGTGTTGTATTAGAGGAAACATTTTTTAAAAATTTACTTAAATATGTTCAACTGTACTTGCAACTAGCGTAATGTAAAGTGAATAAAAAAATTTTAAATCTAAAATGTATTATGCTTATAACTATTTAAAATTAAAAATTATTCATTTTATGACCTGACCCATTTTTTATATTGTTAAGTTTGACACCAGATTTGTTCAATTAAATAAGTGCGAAAATATTATTTCCTTAGCACACATGAAAGGGCTTTAATAATACAAAGTTTTCTAATCTTATGAACAGAAAACAATTTAATGTTTTTGTACCATAATTTACCAATCTTAAAAAAAAAGTGCTTATTTAGTTTTCTAGGGTAAAAAATATATTCTAAAAAGCATTGACAACAAAATATTTTCATTAAACTTTGTTTTTTTCCCTTTATTTATTATTTCAGTTTTTAGAATTCATTCATGTATCTCAGTATATAATTTTAGGCCAGTTGTACTGCCGGATATTTGTAATATCCGGCATATCAGCCGTATAGGCCAGATGCAGTATGTTTGTTGGATATCCATTGCATTCCTACTTTGCACATAGCCCTCCATATTTTAATAGGAAAAACAGAGAACCATAAACTTCATTATTCATCATAAAGGGGTCGATCCACGAATTTTTTCCAGGGTCCCATTTTTGTGAAACCTGTTTTTTTTTTTTTTTTTTTGTGAATTTCAGTAT
Organism: Cheiracanthium punctorium; assembly: GCA_038373885.1. NCBI lineage: Eukaryota > Metazoa > Arthropoda > Arachnida > Araneae > Cheiracanthiidae > Cheiracanthium > Cheiracanthium punctorium. The sequence goes on from JAWZYV010014032.1 coordinate 27,559, forward strand.
CTATTTTTCTGAATCTCAGCATCCATTTTTGTGAATTTTCATAACAATTTTTGAAAAGTCACTTTTTTTTTCTTAAAATAATTTGCAAATGCCAATGAAGGGCTGTTCTAATTGGTTGTATTTTTGTGAAGGGGCCGTAAAATGGATCCAAATTTCGTATTCCTCGATTCCTGGTATCGGTTTAGATAGAATATAACAAGTTTAATGTCAACACTAACTTTGGGGACAGGGTTAAAGCAGTTACTCGAATATGTAGCAATAGATGGGCTGGAGTTTAGAGTACGAATTTGCAATGCTGTTTTCGTGAGATATTAATATGCCATACCTGACTCTTGCAGTTCTTTTCACTTATTAAGTATAGGGATTTCATCATCAAATGCAGCAAATACGTTATCTCAATAGTTCAAACAATAAAGTGATATTTTCTTATTGTTATGTAGAGTAAACTACTATATGAACACTTAAGCACAATTTATTTTTGAAAAATCATATTTTTTAAATTTTAACTTTTTGTATTTATGTTTATGAACACATTTTTTGTTATATCATATCTGTTAAAAAATTGCAAGAGCTTATAAGTTTTTGGATTTCGAACGGGTTCAATAAAAAGTCGTACAGTAGCCTAGTGAATGAACTGAAATTGACATAGTATTATGCATTTTCTGGAACAACTTGATATTTCTAGTGAGTGAACATCGTAAAATATGAATCGCCAAATAATGCTTTTTCAGGAACAGGATATGTGACCAAGGAAACCAATAAAACACCTATAAAAACTTCCTATTGCATGGATGGAAGTTACTGTTGCCAATCCATAAATTCAAAAACTCTTCATACCATATTTTTTTAAAAGGATGTACACAATCTTTATTCACTGGCTGGTTTACCCTGTGATGTAAAAATTTAAAAACCTAAAATATTATTTTCTTTTTTTACAGAACCTCCTCCATATGATGTTCTTCATTAATAATCATAGTATTTGCTTGAATGAAAAAGCCTACACTAGTGGCTTCTGAAAAGAAGAGAAAAGAATCTGAAAATCGTTCTTCTTATAAAACAAGAAAGCATTTAAGCTAGTGCAGTTGGTGAAAGAAAGTTTATTTTATTCAGGAAAAAAACTTAAATACATCTTGTTCTGTACTAAGGAAAAACACTACGTACTCAAAGGGTGTAAGAAAGTATTTTCTGAGAGAGAAGCATGAATATTCATAATAAACATTTTTGTACCCACACGAAGGAGAAGCCTTACGAGTGTAATGAGTGTAAGAATGTATTTGCTGAGAAAGGAAACTTGAATGCTCAAGTACACGCTCATACAGGGGGGAAACCTTACTTGTGTGATATCTGCAATAAACGATTTTCTTGCAAAGCAAACTTAAATGTTCATCAGCGCAGCCATACAGGGCTGAAACCCTACGTGTGTCATGTCTGCAAAGCAGCATTCTCACAAAAAGGAAGCTTGAATGTTCACCTTCGCAGACATAAAGGTGAGAAACCTTACGTTTGTGATGTGTGTAAGAGAGCATTCTGTCAGAAAGGAAGTTGGACTAATCATCTTCGCACACACACAAAAGAGAAACCTTACGTGTGTGATGTGTGTAAGAGAGCATTTTCTGAGACAGCAAGCCTGAAAAGACATCTTCGCACCCATACGAAGGAGAAACCTCATGTGTGTGATGAGTGTGGAAGAGCGTTCTCTGAGAAACCACAACTGAATATGCACCTTCGCATCCATACAAAGGAGAAACCACATGTGTGTGGTGTGTGTAAGAGAGCATTTACTCATAAAAATGCCTTGAACATTCATCATCGTATCCATACGAAGGAGAAACCTTACGTGTGTGGTGAGTGTAAGAGAGCATTTGCTCATCAAAATGCCTTGAAACTTCATCTGCTGCGAATCCATTCAAAGGAAAAACCCTATGTGTGTGATGTGTGTAAGAGTGCATTCTCTGACAGAGCATATCTGAATCAGCATCTTCGCATCCATACAAGGGAGAAACCTTACGCCTGTGATGTGTGCAAGAAAGGGTTCTCTCAGAAAGGAAGCTTGAATATACATCTTCGTACCCATACAAAAGAGAAACCTTACACGTGCAATGTGTGTAAGAAGTCATTCGCCGAGAAAAAGACATTGGATGGACACGTTCGCATCCATACAGGAGAGAAACCTTACACGTGTGATGTGTGTAAAAAAGCATTTGCTGTTAAAACAAGCTTGAATCTTCATCTTCGCACCCACACTGGGGAGAAACCTTATGAGTGCGATGTGTGTAAGAAAGCATTCTCTAATAAAAGAGCAATGGAGTCTCATCTTCGCACGCATACAGGGCAAAAACCTTACGCGTGTGACGTGTGCAACAGAGCATTTTCTCATAAAGTAAATTTGAATACCCATCTTTCTACTCATACTGAAGAAAAACCATATGTTTGTGACGTGTGTCAGAAAGCATACAGTCTGAAACGTAGCTTGAAGAGGCATCTTGACACCCATACTAATGAGGAACCATAACTGTGTGTTTAAATTTTACTGAATGAATTTTTAATGTATGAAGAAACATCAAAGCTTTTTTCTTTTAGATTATGTCAATTTTCATTTTCTATTATTTATACCATGAATTCTTTTGATGAAATAGTAACAGTGCATTTTAAATCTGTTTGAATGGTCTTTGTAAAGCTACATTCAAACTGGCCCTACCGTGCCGCTAAGAGGTCGAGATGACGTCACTTGGCAGAGATCTCGGAGGGTTTGCAGAATATCTGGCAAGAACAGATATTCCACGAAGCTACAGCTAGTTACAGTAGAGGGTTACCAGAGCACTGTTCTGATGTCACATTTCATGGGCTTACGGCGTGATTTCATAGGGTATTTATTGCGGTATCGCAAGCTCACGCGGGCAACCTACGTTTCAAAACGACAAAGAAGGGTGGGATAAAGCATAATCTCAGCGTCACGGAGCGGTCAGTATGAATGCAGCTTTATACATGTATAAGAATAGTTCTATAATTGAAAAAGTCTTAAATATATTTTGCGAGAATGGATATCACCCCGTAAAAAATAATATGTATATATATATATATATTATTCAATTTTATTAAAATCGCACTTTTTTAACCATTCTTTAAACTGTGGCTGTTCTCTCAATCGTTCAATGAGTTTTATCAATTTTCAATGATGTTGGATTCCAGCAGGAGTGGTAAATAGGAATTTTTTCTTCTGGTGGTATATTTATGATTTATCCCGTGATCTTTGTACCCTTTTCTAACTCGATAAAAATTAAATTCATTCTTGAACAGCTTTTAATTGGTGAAACAAGGAGATTACACATGGGCGGCCATTTGGGCTGTCCATGTATTTTTGGGATCTAATCTTGAATTTTCAAACACTCTTCCCCCACACACATACCTACCCCTGTATAGCATATTCTTTAATTTTTTTCCAAATGGTACATTACTACCGTGGTAATGATGTTATGTACCCCCTACGGAATTTCTGGGTCCGCCACTGTGTAAGAAAAAATTTTCCCGTACAAAAATCTTGCAGATGCATCTTTGTGCTCTTAAAGGCCTTGCATGTTTCCTACGTAAGACGTTATGTATGTGTGTTTCTTTTAACATTTGAAGCAGTTGTAGACTAATATTTCTCTTTGTTGTAGATTTTCTTAATTAGACATAAATTTGTAATGTATGTCTCAATAATAAAAAGTACTTTATACCTGTTTTTTTCTGATTTGAAGTGGATGTTTTTTGTTTTTTCCCGTATCATACATGCAAGTAAAAAAAAAAAAAAAACAATTTCGTTACGCCATATATATTTTTAAAACCTGTTTCACTTTGAAAAAAGGGCTTAATCCAACGGACCAAAATTTTAAAAATATTGTATTTTATTGATATAGAATTAGAAGCATACTTCGTTCGTTTTTCAAAACGTAATAGATGTTCTAATTTTAAGTTTAAAGTTATTTTGGCATTGTTGTATTAGTTTCACTGTAAATGGAAGAAAAGGAACAGATAATGAGAAGCATCTACTCCGAGCTGCGCCGTTCATATGCGCAATGTGTACAACGAACACAGGCGCCAGATACTCGAAAGCATTTCGCGGCGACCAGAGGTTAAGAAAACTGTAACGAAATCTGCAAAACTTCGAGAAAGTTTTATTGACATTGAATATTTGATAATGTAAGATAAAATTTGGTAGTGCAGTCAATTCCGGTTATAGTGAACCCCGGCAAATTTCGTTCTTAAGTCGGAAGTTCACTAAAACTGATGTTTCCCTACGTTGAACAATAAACTTATACAAAATTAGAAAATAGTATTTTATACAAATACCGAATGTTTATTTAGTAAATCAAACATAAAGGATCGCATTTATGGTTTTAGAAATATTTATTAAGTAAAGAAAACATAATTAATCCCTTTTATGGAAATAATGTGCATTCCATTCAGTTGGCAAAAGGTGCTGTCGCTTTTAACCTGCGATATTGCATTGGGAATGGAAGATAAAATCGTTCAAGGTGAACAACGAAATTTCTGGTTCTCTTTCAAAATCCTGCTTTTGTTTGTAAATGTTCTTAAAGCTTAGAATGCATTACAGCTATAAAAAAAACTGCACCTTCCGTGTTTAGCATAAGACACTTGGCCATTCTTCTGTATTTCGGAAGAGGTACTTGTTGATGTAATTCCTTTCTCTCTACTCGAACACAAAAGGAACACTCTTCGTAGGAATCGAACAACCCCCCAGTAGCACAGCAATATTGGCCTATGACGAAAACAGGGAGTTTACAATATTGGCCAATATCGGTAAAGGCTGAATGGGTTTAGAATTTTTTTTATGAATTTTAGCTAATTACATGTTGTGATAATATTTTCATTTTAGTGCTGCATCTTGGTAATAAATCTCGTGATTAATATTTGTACCTCGAAATAATTTTTCAGTCACCATTTAATTATCCAACCAGCTTGGGATTCGAACACCTAATCAAAGGCATGACAGTAGAATGTGCTAACCACTACGCGCCGTGCGACTTGTTCCAGGAAGTCAAAAGTTTGAAGTGAATGTTGGAAATGGAACGTTTTGGAATGTTGTTTTGCGAGATCGTCCAGTACTGCCCGATGTCATTCCGCATGTTTTACTTTTTACGTGAGATGTACAAAGTGTGAAACATTAGTTAAATTATTTATAACCTCTAAGACGAATAAACAGAATGTCTGCTTAAAAGCTAATTACAAAATTTTTTATGACTCTGAATATCGCAGTACCAATATTGGGCAATATTGGCCAGAATTGGGGCAAAACGACCCTACAAGCAACAATTCCCAGTTTCTGCTCGGCCAACCACCGGCATTCACCGCAACTCATCGCTCACCGAAATTCGGTACTCGGCCCAGACACGGAATTCCATCTAAAAACGATGATTGTTATGTGTGCGGCAGACACTGATCGGTCCGGTACCCATAAAACGATGCTCGGAACGATATCCGGCCTGAGTTATCGGGCCATATGTCTAAATTTGATCAAAATACGCTGAACTGAAAAGAAATTTCGGCCCGCATAACGGCCGAGCGGCATTCAGCCGATGAAAATTGGCGCATGCGCTCTGTTCATGCAACAGTCCAGCGATGGCAACATCCGAGTATCTACCGGCAGGCGCCATGTTTGTTTTCATAAGAATAGGGACGAAAAAAACTGAAGAAGTTTTTTGGTGGTGATTAGTCTATATTGGTACGTATAACTATCATTTGTAACAAATTTTTGACATTTTTAATATAGTATTAGTCTAATATAAGTAAAGTATAAGTTCACATCTCTGTAATTATTTTTTTCTCTCTTGATACTGTTGCATAACACTAATGGAATAATACTATTTTTCATTAGTATCTATTTCCTATCTTTACACGGCGTACAGTGTGTAATTACACTAGTTCATACAGTTAATCGCTTTTTAGTTTTAAAAGAAACGGGTAAATTCTTCATTGAATCTAATAAAAAAATCATACTTCCGACCAAAACAAGTTTATTTGGCACTTATGTATTTTAGTCACTGTCTTATGTATTATGACAGTCAGTCAGCCAAAAAGAGCGATTCCGTGTGCGTGTGGAATACGTTAGATTCATTGTTACAATGTAGTGCATTGCAATCCTTTGGCGAAAAAACTTGTTGGCGTGAATTATCAACGGTAAAATAAGTACCGATTATTTGCATCCGTTGACCATAAAAAAAAATCCAAACGATGCGATTACTCGCCAAGATAGTTTCCAAAGGCATAAAGCGCAGATTCTTATGGTTATGGAAATGAGAAGCTGTACAGCATTGATTTGATATTCAAACGACTGTTTTGTTTCGCTTCTTAAACTTCGAAACCCACGTTGATGAATTTAGATTAGCTTAGAAATAGTATACGTAAATACAATGAATTTTTTTTTTTTTTTTTTAAAGCAGACCACGCTTTTTTTTTTTTTTTTTTTTTTTGAAGTAGAACACTGGTTAATGATGATTTCAGAACCTGTGGATACTATAAACCAGACTGATACAGGGTGTCCCCAAAAGGTGGTAATGGGCTTTAATTCTTTATCTATTAGAGATAAGTGGACAGCGTAAATTGAGAAAAGTGTTCAAAATGAGGTCGGAAGTAAGACTTTCAAAAAGTTACACTTTCTACATTTTTATATGGCCCTCGTACAAAAGCATTCCCATACACTAATGAGGTGATGGACAAAATTTGGGAATTATATTTTTAAAAACTACATTTTAAGATAACCCCTCATCCTAGGCTGATCGCCCACCCTTATACCCCGTTGCCATCACAACACAAACAAACAAACTGACATGAAATAAGACTTCAGAGGGTTCAAAAGTTGAAAAAAGAAGGGATATGTAAAAATCCGTCTTTGGGGTCATTTTCTGCATCCCGCAGTCTGAATCATGGTAAATTCTGCAAACGCAGAGCATGAAAATTGTTATTGTTGCTTCGAAACACTCTGGCCAACTGCAGAGCGGGATCAGATCCTTTATATAAAACGAAAATGGCCTAAATTGGGCAGCTTCCTTTTTGCTGATCCCCAGTGAGGGGAATACCGACTTATCCCGAGTCCCCCTCCTAAATTTTGAACCAATTTCAGATGACAGCTGGATGACCTAAGAGCTGGATTGGAACCCCAAAGAGAGATATGGATTGAACATGGAAAACATTGAAGTCATAACACATTTTTCGTGCATTAATTCCCTACAGCGTACACAGTTTACATCAGCCTCAGTCGAGAAAGGAGTTTACCCTTCTAGGCACTGGCCAAGCAGGTGCTGCTTCCCTTTCGGAATTCCAATGGGAACCGAGCTTAACCAACTGTTCTACTGCCAGACACATGAAAAATTTCTTTCACCTAATGTTTTGCTGTTTTTGTGAGTGCATTGGGAAAATTTTTCGAGATACCGATGTGTTGGGGAAAACGTAGGGGAATTCAGAAAAAAATGTTTTCTAGAGAGTTGAAGTAATATAAAGGTTGGAAATCCCTGATATAGAAATTATGTAAAAAAACATATGAAGCAGACTTACTCTGCATTTCCTATTCTTGTGTAAATTAAGTTCTAAACATTTTCTTTTTTTTCTCCTAGAAGCTGCTCATAAAATAAGATGCTTGAAGATGCTGCTGGAAAACTCAAAGAAAATACTTCTTTTGTAAATTATGTGTATGATATATTTTGTGTAGAATAATTTCAATAAAAATTTTTGGAATTTATTTTAAAAATTATTATAGCGATCTTAAGTCTTATGGTCTATGCTTTAAAAAAAAAACCTATTTTACAAAACTGTAAGCTTGGTTCCATAGGTTCCGGTGGTCAATAATCTTTTTTAAATTGTAAGCTAATTCAAGAAAGTTCGGAAAGTCGATTTCCTATCACAAAAAAAAGTCCTGATGTGAACTACACAATTTTCTTGTATGGCTGTTAAACTTTACGCATTCTTGATGCACTCTATTTAAATATATTGGAAACTGAAATGCGATACTTCAGTATCTCGTTAAGCGTAAGAGATATCACCAGGATGAGATTTCAGCATTGAAAACTTATTCCTGGCTGAAAAATTGGCATTTTTCTTTTCTTCGTCAGCTTGGCGACAAACGGCAAGATTTTAAGCATGACCCTACACGCTTAAACCGAACGAGCAAAATTCGATCAGTCGGAGCGAATTTTGGGCCAATTTTCAAAAGTGCGCTTCTCCTTTAGGAGCGTTTTTCGATCACAAGAGCGGAGCGAAATATAACAATAAGCGAGGAGGGGAGTTCTCAGAAAAAAGAGGAAGCGAGGACGGGAATTCTCTGAAAAAAGACCACTCAAAGAGCACTTTTGCAGAAATATCGGTAGGTTTCCATGGAAACGGATCGCTCCGCAATGCATCTTTTTTTTTTCGCTCTTTGGGTTTAAGCGTGTAGCCTGTGGATTGTAATCAAAAATAAAAGTGCAGAACCAAATATTACGGCAGTCTTAAATACAAAATTTCAATATTCTATGTCTAATAGTTTTTATTTTTATTCCAGATACGTACTTATTTTTTGTGCCAAAATTTGTAATATTGCCCCTAAATTTACCAAGCTTGGGGACAGTTGGCAATATTTTGAGTATGAGCTAAACAGAGATAGTTCAGGGATTTTTAATGGGAAAGGCATGTCCATCGACTTTAATGCATCGAAAGTCTTTCCATATAACTCTGTAAATAAACTACTCAGCCAATTGGAATCAAAAAGGGACACGTACAACTATGTTTTAAGGCAATCCTAAATTTGAAATTTTCTTCGGCTATTCCTCTTTGAGTTAATTGAATTACACAAGAACATACGTACATCAATACATGCATACGAGCAGACGTCCCTCAAATTTAATCAAACTAGATCGAAAATGCAACATGCATACGTACAGACATTACCAAAATACTAGTTACAGCGAGTTCTGGGATTAAGGCCAATTATCTACACGAAGGACCTAGGCCTGTGGATGGGGTGCCCTCCGTCGAGGGTCTTACTAAGGTGTCCTAACCCGTATTTACGCTAAATTTCGGTAGAAACTACGGAAAACTCCGAACGGTTAGGTCGGCGGACGCGATCTGGTTTTGAACCAGATACCTTCCGTCTTCCAGTTCAGAGCGCTATGCGCTCGGACTAGTTAAAACAAATCGAACATGTTGTTGTTGTTGTTGTCGTGTCCATGATAGACGACGCTATCCATGGAAAGAGGGGTGCCAGTGCCCCCGAGGGGGTTGGACTTCTACTTATTGGTCCCTAATTTTGAACCGATTCCAGATGAGGGACCAACCACCACCTGAAATCGGCACCCCCAGAGGTATCGTTTAATAACTTGGAGGACATTGGAGCCACGACGGATTTTACGTGCACCAGCTCCCATGAGCGTACACGGTTCCACAGCAGACGAGCCGAGAGGGACATGACCCTCCGAAGCACTGGCCAAGCCGGATGCTGCTTCACTTACCGTGTTCTTATGGGAACGGAGTTTAGCGCCAGGACCAATGCGGGACTATTGAACATGTAACATACGTATATAATTTCATACTTAGATGGAGTATACGACTATAGTACGTTAACGTATAGTATAGTTACGTATATAATACGACTATATATGTAAATAGATGGAGTATACGACGTATCTACATGCATGCATATGCGCATATGCGTCACGTAGTAAAAGTGTATTTCTACTATACTGTATTGCTTCTGCACTGCATTACCATATAAGAAAAATGCGATTACAAATACATTTCAAATATAAAAGAAATCTGTAAAACACTTGTGAATGTTATCATTCGGATTGCATCGTAGGGACGGAAAGGGTTAAATGCATGTCAACATCACATAAGAACTTATCGAAAAGTGATACTCACCCTGGTGATTGGCCAACCTCACGCATAAAGTGAACGGGCCAGTTACTTAAATCCGTGTTCAACCCGATGAAAACTCATCGGTTAGACTACTTCGGACGTTTCCACGTCCGAGGGGACATGAACTGCGTGTATCCGAGCACTTTCACAGTGGACGGCCCGATTTCTTCTCATCGGCTCAAGGCTACGTGGCCGGTGAAGGCCCGAGCAAAATTGTAGTAGGGAACAGTTTTGAACAGATCTATGCCATAATTGGCCAATACTTTTGTGCTACTTGAGATATTGGTCCAACTTGCAAGAAAACGGACAAATAATTGGGTGCCAATGGCTAGCATCTCGATTTGTTGCTTTATTGACCCGTATATTATACGATATTCTTTTTTTTTTTTTTTTTACTAGTTCGTGAAAATTTAAGATACTACGATTTTTTACTATTATTTTTGGGGTAAAGAATAAAAAGAACGGAGATTAAATATAAAAACTTTCAATGTCGTAATACCAACATTTGATGATATTGTCCAAAATCGCTACTAAACTCAGGGTAGAATTATCCGCCGGTGGTTTCCGAAATCGTCGGTGGTTAGCTGCCGACTGGGCAGAACCAGTTGTTTGGTTACCGACTGCGCTAACGATTCCGGAGGCCATCGGGAGGTCTTTTAGCCAATCACATGAACCCCTTGACGCTCCTCCCTAAAACTCCACCTCAAGGCGGGGCAGAGTTAACGACTGCGAAAAATTTGCGACGAGCGGAGAATCCAGCTCTCACTCCATTTGAGACAATGCATGTGTTGTTTGCCTCTCGATCTTTAGCAAGATTGACCAGTATTGTCCGACATTCATTTATGTTTTTCTTTTCGTGGGACTGTGAAATGTAAAAAGCTTGCAAATACGATTGCTTAATTCTATTTTTTGGGTAAAGCAAACGAAAACAATCTGAGAAATTTAATATAAAAGCCTTTCACAACTTTAAATATCAGGACACCGGTATTCGCCAAAATCGAATAAAACGGCCGTATTTATTGCAGACGTCAGCGATGTGTAGCGTTGGTTGTCACGCCGTTCCTCGCCAAGATCGATCAGTATTGCCCGATGCCGATCTATATCTTTTATTTTTCCATGGGATGAATCAAAATTAAAATATTGTTAAATGGGATTTATAGCCTCTACTAATAGGGAAATAAACATAATATCGACACTTTTTAGAACTTTAAATATCGCAACACTCATGTTGGGCAATATTGGTCAATACTGCCCAAAATCGAGACAAAACGACCGATTTACTCCGTCGAGTGACGAGGTTGGCCAATATCGAGGCGATATTGGCAGAAATTGCTGTGCTACAGGGGACATAACCTTTGCCGTCCAAATTTTTCTAAGTTCACTATAATTGAAGTCGCACGATTCACTAAAACCGAAAAATGCTGTGAACATTTCCGAGTGGGAATCGGGACTCATGAAATTCGTTCACTGTAGCAGAAAGTTCGCTATATCCGGAGTTGACTGTATTTCAACAATTTACTTCTATTTGAATTAACTGATTAAGTCTGCGTTCTTCAGTTTTTTTCTTTTTCAAAGCTTTCGAAATCAAAGGTAAACAAATATATCCATCATCAATACGTATGGATGACGTAATAAAGAGCTAACTGCACGTTGGCAGAGAATTTCGGGGAAAACGTTCCATACACATATGAGAATATTAAAGATTTTTTTTATAACTTTTTGGATTGGGTGGCTAGTTGTGCAGCTCTTTCAACATTAGAAAAAAGAAAAAATTCAACATTTAGATTAATAGGGTCAAAGTTCTTTTCAGGTTGGATTGTGGAAAGATTCAAAAATTGATGAAAGTACACAGATAAGATAACATAATAACAAGGAAGAACTAAAAGAACATGCATATGAGCGTGATTCCAATATGGAAACGTAAGTGCATTTGGTACTATTTTTAATAATGAATTATTAGTGATCAGGGCTCGCAATAAGACTAAAGTAAGTCGTAAAAAAATGCCCAGAGCATTTATAAGCTGATAGCAAAAACTATTCAACTTTCTGAAAAATCTTAAATGTTCGTAATAAAAGTAAATAGCACACTTTAGTTTTGTTTTTCCCTCAACTTTAAAAGAACTGCAAGCAATGGGGGGGAAAGCTTAATTTTTCTTGTAAGCATTCTGCAATTTCGTATATAATCTTAAAGTGCATCTGACATTGAACAACCGGTTGTGTAATTCGTCAGCCGGATTGTGTAGTGGCTAGAGAGCGTGCCTCCCTAAGTTAGCCTTTGTTGGGCGGCGCGACGTTAAAAGGTTGGGAACCGCTACTCTAAAGGCACCACTGCCTCAGGAGTTCGCTTCATATTCGTAAGAAATATTGCTTACATAGCACTGCTTCAATGAGACGTCCTTATATCATAGAGCCAGGATGGTAGACGAAGGTGATGAGATCTCTGCGACAGCTTATGTTCACGAAATGTATGTCAGTGGGAAAACCTGATGTTCAGCATTTAAAAGAAAAAAAAAAAAACCCTATTAAATTGATGTTTTGGAATGATTGTAATGGACCGAATCGGTTAAACAAATCTCCCACTTTAATTTCCAAGTGGTATTTCTATGTTTTTAAGGATAATTAAAACTGATGTTTCTAATACACCTTTTCTAGGTTGAATGCAATTTGAGCACAATGAATGAATCTGCGCAGAATGGATGTGCAGTCGGCTGTCACTCAGATGACATGACTGCTATGAAAATGGAGCAAGCTGAATTTACAGATGAGGGATATATAGGACTGATGCTGCCATCCGCAGTGACAAGTGCAACAAATTCCACTAAATTAATTATAAAATTTTCTTCTAAATTTTATTTAAAGTATTTACTTCATATTTTACGTTTGAAACAGTTTATTACAACGCTTAAAAAATTAATAAAAATAAGAAAACATGTACTCTGGAGATAAAATTCAATTAATAAGTTTTGACGTATGTGCTGTGAAATATGCAGAAAATACTTTTTTATCTGCATATTTAAATAGTTAGTGAGGCAATCCCTAAAGTTAATGTAGTTATTTAAATTGCGTTTTAAAAATTTATATATAGATTATTTTTCTCTCTCATCACAATCCACCTCTCTCTCTCTCTCTTTTTTTACTGTGGTAAAATTTGATAGTTTTTATTTATTTTTATTATTTCACGCTTCCTGTTATATATTATTATTAAATTTAAATAAGTGGGAATTTCGTTTTCTCATATTTCATGATAATAGCCCAAATATAAAATGTTATTAACTCATTTGTAATCAAGAGTATTTTGATAATACATAAATTTTAGCAATTTCATTGTTGCTAGCAAAAATATGTAGGGCAGAGATGGGCACAGTTTAACAATTTTTTGAAAAATCATTATATTTCAGATTTGAAATATACTTACCATATTTTAAATATTGCAATATAAAATTAGTACATTTCCTCATCATATGAGCTAAAAACTGAAAAAAAAATTAATTAAATCTGTTGTGAGATTTTTAAAAAACTGAAGCTTTTCTGTTCAAACCTGCCCCACGTATGTACCTTTGAGCAAATGAAAAACATGAGATTGTACACAGAAAAACACTGTATACATCTTTGAAAAAACAAACAAGATAATTATAATAAATGAAACAATGTTGTGAAACCATCTGCAGAGTGGAAATAACCTGTTTTGGAATAAACTCAAAGTTATAACCATCTAAATTATGTCAAAACACATTGTTGAAAGAGCACGCAAGGTTCCTCCAGTTGTTTTTGATAGTGGTTACTTTTTTACAATGTCATCGAAATCCACCAAACTGACATCTGATACTTCTGGAAAATAAAACTTATACCCAGTCTCTCTCTCTTTCGATGGAATCTAGCATTGAACTCTGCTTTATCCTAGTAATTGTGTGATTCTTTCTGACCAACGTAGTGGACAGTAGTGTTTTTTTTTATGAAATTGAACTAAAATAAAACCACTAATGTTCAGAATCTTCTAGGACAAGGGACTTTCCTGCTTCTTGTTCCCTTCTCAGCTTCAAAATTGGATTCATCATCCATGGGAAATGTGTCGTGCTCATCACTGCTCTTGAATAAATAAAAGCAGTTCTATTCTGTTTCTTGTTAGCGGCTTCAAAAAATGAGATACAGTTTTTTTCCCCTTCAAGAGACGTGCCTTGATTTCAGCTTCAATTTTTTTTTTCGGGAGTCAAGAGGAGTATTCTAGAGAGTCCTTTCTTACGTCCACCCCCTGCTATTTCTCGGTAGTTTTGCTTTTGGATAGGGTCGTACTCCTTCTGGGGTAAGAGCAGTAGAATTTGAAGCCTGTGGGCTCCCTTCTTTTTCTACACTATCTCTGATCACCCAATGTTCCTGTAAACACAATGAATTTTCAGGTATAGATCTGTCGGTTACAAAATCAGGTTCAATGCCTTCATCCGTAAAAACTATTCTATAAAAGGGGAAAATTTTCGTTTTACGAAAACCAGAAATAATGTTCGCCATTGTGAATGAAAGCGTGTAAGCCTCACTACACAAATTTGCTAAATGGTGAATTGTTAATGTATGCCCCGGATTCAGTCATCCAATCGTTAAATGCCACCATCAACTTCGATTTAAAACTTCCCATAACTGACACATCAAATGATAGTAACTTATGTGTCCAGTGAGGGGGAATTGTTAGTAATATAATTTCATGTTCGTTCGCACAAACTACATTATCAAGTGAGCAATGTGTTTCATGATTGTCCATTGCCATGAGAATTGAGTCATCTTTTGAACATCTTGTATATTTGCAAATATCCTCTAGGGTTTTTACAAATAGAGAAGCCGTCATCCATCCACTGTTGGGACAATTTGCAAGACCCAAACTTCCAACTGGTGCTCCACACATCAAAGACTCATGCATTCGTGCCCTGGTAAATATAAATACTGGAGGAATAATATTTCCTGAAGCAGTAACAATCCCACACATTGTTATCAATGTTCTACGTTCCACAGAAACAGCCGGGCGAAACCAGCTGGGCTGTTTAACACCTGCTTTAGCTACAAAATTTGGAGCCCGAATGGCAGTTGTCACCCCAGTTTCATTAATATTCAGAAATCTGTATGCAGAAAATGGTTGCAACTTCAGTGCTGCCGCTAAGTGTTCTTGAAACAGGTAGCTTGTGTTTGCAGCTCGGGACAAGCAGTGTTCTCAGGCTTTCGTAAAGATAATTTATCTTGTCGCTTCACGAACTCTTTCATCCAATCAATGCCAGCTGTGTTATTATCATTCCAGATGACAAATTCCCCATGCATATGCAAATGCCAGCTACCAGTTCAGAGGATTCACATAATTAAAGCATTAATGATCAATCTGGTTTTTACATTAATAAATTGCAGGGGGAGTACGTAAAAGACGGAATTTTTCACAAAAAGGCTCGATTATTATCACTTTGCTAACAAAAATCCACATTTGTGTTAGGGAGGGATGGTTGCATCCCTGACTATTTGTTACAAGTAATTAAATTTTCATAAAATACTCTCTCCGGAAAAAAGAAAATATTTGCCTATCCGAATGCGATAAAACTGTCAGTGCCGTATGGGTTGAATGAAATGAATTTGGGGGAACCCGGACTGTAGTCTTTACATTAATTTTATAAAAAAAAGGAAAAGAAGCCATACCGAGAGCACTGTCTATAAAACACTCTCTAGCACTATCTTATTTGTGTATATATACTATTGCATACTTGCCTACTGGATTTTGATGGTTTCTCCTGGTCTCCATATTTTACATCAAAATCTCCTGGTTTTATCACATTTTGAAATTTTAATAATCGACACATTTATTTCCCTACCAGTTCTGAAAGATTACCGCTCTCTGGGTCTATTCATTCAATATGGGCCAATATACCATGGTATTTTGGTCTAATATTAAAGATTTTTGCTTATATTGATTACTCATTTCTGAAGGATTCTTTGAAATTTTCAGAATTAGATGGCAAATCGTTTAATTGTAACATTTTGTGAGCTCAAAGTCCCCAAAATAATTTTACTACTTTTTTTTAGTCTAAAAAGTAGATATTTTGTAAAGTTTCGAGCATTTAAGAAAAAACTTGTGAACATAAAGAAACATTGAAGTTTTATTCATTTTATGTTAAAAGAATTCTTCTATTTCTGAGCTCTTTTACAAATTCCATTTTTAATATCACGAGTTTATGTGTGATTGAAATTTCAAACATAAGTTGTTATAAAAAGAAAACTTTTCATTTTAGAAACCCTAACTGTGTCGAGTCATGTGAAATTATATTTTTAAAAAATGATACATAGAATACATGGCTAAATTTAAGGTGTGAAAAAATTTCGAAGAGTGTTTTGTGACTTAGATAAGTAATTATGACTTTAAGATTATGATACCACATAAATCTACTAGGCCTCACCATGGCACAGTGGCTATGCCACTGGAAATGGTAGATGGCGAAGAGTGAAGGTCCCGAGTTCGGATCCCATCGCGCGTCCGTCGACCTAACCGTTCGGAGTTTTCCGTGGTTTTCTCCGAAACTTTTCGTAAATACGGGTTTGGACCCCTTAGAAAGACCCCCACGGAGGGCACCCTGCCCATCGGCCTAGAGCCCACGCGTAGCTAATCGGCCGTAATCCCACAAACAAACAAAACATAAATGTACTAGATTTTCTTCAATAGATTTTGGCAGGAATGCTATTGCACGAACACGACGAACAGTTAACTGTTCGTTCCCGACGTTGCTAAAGACGCGACGGCAGAGATTCCTCCCTCCTGTGTCCCGTTACGCAGTGCTAGGAAACTGAAGCCTGTGCCACGCCCCCTTATCTCCCCAAAAGATTGAAGAACGCGTAGAGATGCATTGAAAAACGAGTTCTTGAAATTGTTAATAAAAATAATTTAAGAGTTACTAATCAATTTGTTTATCCATTTTACGTTTATGGAAGGTTGTTTACACGTATTAACTTGTTTTTTATTGTATAATTTCAAATATATAAATTTACATGTTTTCCGATAACGATATCCAATGCTTTGGGAGGATGAGGGGCTGTGGTTTTTGGCTTCAAAAACGGGGAACACGGGCTTCTCCATTAGTTAAACCTCCTTGAGCCAGTCCATTGAAATAGAGTCGTTCTTCTGTGATGAAGAACGACTCTTTCGCATTCTTAAGAAACCGTCTCTAACAGTGATGCCAATGTCAGGGGAAACAGGGGAAAAATAGGGACTTTTCGGCGGAAAATTGGCCTTCAGGGGAAAAGGGAGTTTTTCTTGAAATTGGCCATATTCTAGGGACTTTTTCAGATTTTGCCAGATTGAGGAAATTTTCCCTTTCAGAGGGGAATTTTTAGGTAAATTTATGTGGAATAGGGGAAAAAAACATTTCCAGGAATACGCGAATTCTGTTGGTTTATATGACACCTAGATGGATGATCCAATCCAGTGGCAGAAGGTGGGATGCATGTTCGTAGGGGGCTAGATTTCACATCTGGTTTTCCTATAGGTTTGTAGTTTGGTGGAAGAAAGGACTCACCGCGTACGCAGATAGCTTTGAAGTTTGAAGGGACCGAAGAAAGATGGGCTGGGACTGGGTGTCCATTTGCCCCTGCAATGCCATTGTTTGCAATTTTCGAGATCATCCTTCCTACAGACTCCATGCTTAGTTTTCCAAAGACATGAATCTCCTCAGCCTTTAGAGATAAAGAGCTATGCTAAACATAGTTTTCTTTGTCTCTAGTGTGAGAAATTCTGTTGCACGTCAGACGATAAAACTAGTAGATAAAACCAATTCTTTTTTTTTTCCTTGGAAAGTAAAAAATCCTGACCTGATCGCCTAGTTTTTTTTTACCCTGCATCTGATCAAGATCACATAAAACTGAGATATCTGAATATTATACGCAGTAGCATACGCAAGAGTTAGGGGGGGGGTTACAGCCCCCTACTCTTAAAAGAAGAATTAGACTATACACTGAAGTACACTATGCACTACACACGTATGTGGAATCGATTATTAGGTATTGTTATAAGCGCATAATACATATGAACTATAGACGTAGTATCGGTGGGGGACACACAGGGGGGCACATGTCCCCTGTGCCCCAACTTCAAAATCTTTTAAACAAACATTTGTTTTAAAATTTAAAAGAAACTCTCTATTCTGCTCTTAAATTCAATAAGTGTCCCCCCCCTCCCTAAAATCTTTCATGTGTGCCTCCAAAATTTCTGTAGGTTTGGAAGCGGTGATAAGCCTTCCGCCTTTCTTAGAAAGATCTTGTAATTAGGTTTTCTTAAGAATGTAATACGATGAACAATACCATAGGCGTATATCGGGGGGGGGGGACAGGTAGGCACGTGTCCCCCTCTCCCCCCCCCCCCCACCAACTTCGTCTCAAAATCATTGTTGAATTTATAAACAACGATCTTGTAGGACAAGTCTATAGCCAGAAAATATGCAAGTGAAAGAGCCGGCATTCAATTTTCCTTGTGACAGAAAATAAAATAAAAGTAAAATGCATTACTTCTGAAAAGTAGATTTTTTGTGTTTCAGTGCGAGAGTTAGAGCAAATCAAATTATCTATATTTTCTTGTTCATGATCATATTTTAAAAGCAAGGGGGAGGGTCAAAAGAGATGCGCTTCTAACCCCCCTCGGTTAAAAATAATGTTAATGAGCAAATATATATAACTAATTTGATTATTTTTTTTATGAATTTAAACTTAAGCATAGTACAGTTATTTGTTGCATCTCCTGGATCAGAACCTCAATATCGCATGGGCAAATCGAGACTTTTCCCAGGGTCCCCTGCTCAAAAGGGCCCCAACTTCAAATGTTGTTCTGAAATATTCTTTTTTATATCAAAATTTTATGAAAAAGAAAACAAATTTCATAGATAGGGCCCCCTAGGTTCATCAATGCCTGGCCCCCCCCTTTTGGTCATACTCGAGCCCTGCCCTGGATGAAATCTGGCTGGCTTCCTTGGTTAGGGGGCTCGCATCATTTGCGCCCCTTTCCCTAGATAAGTGTCCATGTGCAGGGACATATCCAGAAAAATCTTTCGGCGGTGGTCCAAACGGTAAAAAAGGCAGAGTTTTTCACAAAAAACTTATCATTTTAGTAAAAAAAATCAAAATTTCGGGGAGGGGGTCCGCCCCCCTCCTTAAATACGTCCTTGTCCATGTGATTTACGATACCATACACCACAGTTGACTTTCGTTTTTAATTGAGACCATTTCTGCGATCCTTAATGGAAACTTGGAAAATCGGTCAACAGTTTCATAATTTTTGAACTAATGTGCGGTTAATTTATGTATGCGTATGTGTGTGAATTAACATTATTTAAGCAAATAATAGTGAAACTGGAATAATATTGCAGTTGTTCAACAGAATTGAAAAAAATCTAAAGAGAAAGGAAAAGTTCGACATTAAAATAATATACATGTATATTAATATTAAAATATTACCATATTTTATATTATAATATTACATCTAATATTATAGATTATATATATAATACCTATTAATGTACAATATAATATAATAAGTTAGTTATCTATGAGAACACTAGACGGCGCCACAATCGTTCATTGGATTTCTTGAAACAGGGGAAAACAGGGACTTTTGAGGCTCGAAACAGGGGAAACTTGTCCTCACTGTATTGTCTGTGCTAAGAAAGCCGTTGGAGGAGAAACTGAAGAAATCTCACGCACGCTTTGTCCTATGTAAAAAAATTGGATCTTTTATATCCTGTAAACACCTACCTATCTTATTTACTTCCGATGATGTATATACTCGTAAATAAATTGCTTTTTGTGTAATTCTCAAAATGTTTGAGTAGATATCATATCATCAATTGAAATATTTAGAGGTAAGTTAATAAAATTATTTTAAATATTTTTAATTCAACAAACTCAGTTACTTTATTCGGAGCATATATATATATATATAACGCCGATAACAGTTTATGAAAAATTTGCCGCTATAACTAATTTAGGGCCGTACTGAATTCGGTAATAGATGTTCATAAATGAAATTAAATATATATACCGTAATATCTGGGCGTATAACTCGCATTTTCAACAAAAAGTTTCTTCATTTTTTCCCAGTGCGTGTTATACACCGAATATAAAACGCAGAATGTAAAACATAATATAAATTGCTTGACATACTCAAAATTTACCGATGCGTGTTATACCCCAGGATATACGGTATATATATATATATATATATACCGTATATGCTTATTTATTACTATTGCATATATTAATTTTCAAATCAGTTTCATGATGGTTTCTAATTAAATTCTCGAGTGATACTATGAATGTAATTAACATGCATCGACTCTTGATATAACAGTTTTTTTTTAATCATGTTGCTCCAAAATCAATGTGCCAAAAAATTAACCATGCAAATTGGGGGATAAAGCTTCGCCAGATTTATGAGACAGTGACATGGAGAAAGTGTGTGTGGGGGGAACTAAGTAGACACATTGGTGTATGACCGTATCACATCTCATTGAAATGTAACAGTATGAGACACAAGTGCAGGGTTTTAAAAAACCCGGGTTTTTTAAAAAAAAACCAACCCGGGTGGGTTTTTTTGGGTTTTATTAAGATTTCTTTATAGTATAACACTTTTTGGATTTAAATTTCATGGTTTTATTTCAAAACAGAATAATTTTAGTGTAAAAGAAAACTTTCATTACAAAATAATAATTAATTATTTAATTAAAATGTAAAAATAACTTCAACTTTAATGCAGTACTATCTTTTTCTGCTGACGTTTATAAAGAGCTCCTAATTTGTTTTATGACCATAGATAAAAGTATATTATTGTTCACATAGAGAAATATGTTGTTTTTGATTGGCTGTTTTCTATTACTTTTAAATTTATGAACTTTTAAATTTTTTTTTTACCTTTATGTTTTTTAAGTCATAGTTATATTTTCTAGTTAGAATATAAGTCAGTAAAGCTTTTGCAGGCCAACTTACTGCAGAACTACTATTTATTTAATAATTTTCTTTATAGTTATTCATTTTTGCTTTGAATATATATTCCTTTTTAAAAAATCTAGAATTAATGTCTGATATTAAATCCCACATAAACAATGTGTAATGAATCAGATTTATATTTCTCAGTACTAAAGTAATGCAGCAACTAATAGAATACAGGATGGTTTCCTGAACCTGAATTCATTCTTGAGATGCATGCTTGTAAACTTTAAGAGAGATATGTCCCATTTTTCTCTTGAATGGGAAAGGATTTTTTTTTTTTTTTTGTCACTGTACTGATAGTTAGATATCTTATTCGTATTTAAAAACTTGGTAAAATCATACAAGCCGGTGCCCACCCCATGTAAACATGGCGACAGTCGCTGGAGCTTGGCGACCGCCAAGCTCCAGCGACTGTCGCCATGTTTACTAGTCATTCTAGGCAACCAGTGGTCCGTTTTTAACTAAAAAAAAACCCAGTGGATTCAGCAACCTAGTTGTACAGCTATCTAAACTAGGCAACCAGTGGTCTGTTTTTAACTAAAAAAACCTCAGTGGATTCAGCAACCTAGTTGTACAGCTATCTAAACTAGGCAACCAGTGGCCCGTTTTTAACTAAAAAAACCTCAGTGGATTCAGCAACCTAGCTGTACAGCTATCTAAACTAGGCAACCAGTGGCCCGTTTTTAACTAAAAAAACCTCAGTGGATTCAGCAACCTAGCTGTACAGCTATGTAAACTATGCAACCAGTGGACCGTTTTTTACTAAAAAAACCTCAGTGGATTCAGCAACCTAGTTGTACAGCTATGTAAACTATGCAACCAGTGGACCGTTTTTAACTAAAAAAAAAACAAGTGAACTAAGCAACCTAGTTGTACAGCTAATGTAAACTGGGCAAACACTGGCCCGTTTTCAACTCAAAAAAACATCGGTGGATTAAACAACCTAGTTGTACACCTCTTATAAAGTCAGTATGATTAGAATAGCACGTAAATAGCACTTACGAAAACATAAACACTTCAAATATCAATTTAAAATTCACATTAAAAACCTTAAACATTGCAAAGATTCGTTAAAAAAGAGCACTTACCTCTATTTTTTTTTTTTTTTTAAATAACCGCTCAGAAATGTCCCCAACACCCACCGGCTTATAACATACTATATTTCTAACAAACACACACAAATTCTTTTCTTATATTAACATAACACATTTCATTCCCTTCCATCAATAACGCAAACAATTTCAAATTCCCAAACCTGACGAAACACGTATTCTTTATGGTTGCCAGTCACAACTACCACCGGCAGTTGGCGGTGCATCGCTCACTCTCGCGTCAGATTGTTCGCCAATGATTTGTAAACAAACCATTGATATGTAAACAAAGCACCGTATACGGAATATAGTCCAAAAACTTATTCATTAAAGAGATAAATTACTAAGTTATCCCTGCCTGCATTCTACACCTGTTCATTTCAAAACAAATATTGCAGATAGAATTGGCTGAAGGTATTATTTTTTAAAAAGGTTATTATTCTTTATGTTGAAGTTGGAAAAATAATTATAGAAAAATTAAACTGGCATATTTATATTTATCTAATATAATGCACTAAGTTATGTAGGTAATATTATATGTATTTAATGTCAAATAACAAATGATTTAAATGAAAGAAATGAAAAATTTTGATAATTTTTAATAAATCCCAAAAAACCCACTTCTGCGTGGGTTTTATTGGGTTTTTTTAAGTGGGTTTTTTTGGGTTTGTGGGCAGGTCCGAAACCCTGCACAAGTGGTGTAAAAAATTTATTAACTGTGCTGTTATTAGTTATGCACTATTAATTTGATTATATTTTAAGTGCTTGTACGTAAAAGTAAAGTCTTATGATATCATTGTGCATTCTTCTTCTCTCTCATCAACCGCAATATGAAAATTCATAATTGATTACTCTAATAATAACTGTAATAGTGCTTTGTTTTAAATTTTTACATTTGTTTTCCAAAACTTTAGCTCGCAAATAATTGTGTAAAAACGCAATTTCTTGTTCAGAAATAAAAGTTTATTTTGCCGGAAAACTAATGTAATCTTTTCCAATTTTAAACCCTTCGTTGAGAGACATTTTTTTTCTTGATTGATTCTGTATCAGAATCCCTATTGCGATCGAGTGCGTTAACCATGTGCAAAAGGAAAATGAACATATGCATAAGTTGAGTTGAGCAAATCCTAAAAAACTGAGAATTGCCAGGTAATACAGCATTTTGATGAGACTAGCTATCGGACGACTTTCCTCCTGCTTGAAAAGCTAACGACTCTTGTAATGTACAGGGATGTGCCAGCTGCTCCAAATCAATGATGATGCTCCAATCTGCTACAAAAAGATCATTTTTGGATATTTTTGCTCCAAATTCACCAAAAGTGTAATTTGAAATTTTACCGTGTGCTTAAAAACGTTTTTAATCTCCCAAATTTGTATAAAAAATTTCATTGCACATTCTAATTTCAATCTTTCATTCATCAATCTTAAAAGCAAAAATTTTTCATTTCACATTCCTTTGTAATCTCTAATACTTGAAGAATAAAAATTGGCCTGTATTTTAAATTTAATAATTTTATTTAAGTTGATGAAATTTTTAATTTTTTTTTTTTAAAGCTACTGGCAATAGTTATAAGGTTTAGTAAATATTAGGTTTTTCTATTATTTAAAATAGATATTTAGTATAACACTGTATAAAATAACTGAACTTTTTAATAATTATTTTTTGAAGCTTCTGACACACCCTTGTAGAAATAAAATTTGAAATTATATAAGCGATGTCAAATTGAATGAAAAATCTTTTGTTTGCGAGACTTTAGATTCACCACTTCTAACTAAACTAGTCATATCATGTAATTTTTTATTTAAATATGGGGGAGGAAAAAAAGATAGTTTAGATGTGAATATGATGTTTTTTTATGTAAGAATTGTCAGTGCATGTATAGTTTTTGTTGCTAAGTGTTTTAAGAACCTCCCTAATTTTCATTTTTCAGATTAGCATTCTTAAATGACTTCTCCCTTCCCTTGAAAAGTAAATTTTGTGTTTCAAAATTTCCCTTTCTTGTGCTCCATAAGTGACTTTTTTGTGTTCCAAACTGCTCCAGAAATCTGTTTTTCTTGCTCAAACTGCTCCAAAAATGTGTTTTTTCTTGCTCAACAAATTGCTCCAAAATTTAATTTCTACTGGCACATGCCTGAATGTATTTCAATGGGATAAACCCAATTTTTAATGTCTAATTATGGTATTAAATTTGACATTACATTTATATAGTTATGTTCTTTTAGCATTGTTATTTATTATTTTACTGCATTTGTGCCAGTATTTTTTAAAATTATTATTTGAATGTTACGTGAGAATTGCGGAACACATTGAAATTGTATTTTTTCAAAATTGATTTGCTTGTTTACATTAAAAATCAATTGCGGATTAAAGGGAGTTGACTGTATATCAATCTTATAATATGTAATCTCTATAATATGTTGTTATCCATTTTGCTTTTAATTTTTTTTTTAAATAATACCCAAGCCACCCTTGCCTGAATTAAAAAGTACTTTGCTCTATAAAAGTGAGATTTCGACACTCTTAAATTTAATATATGTTCAAATTTGAAATATTTTTCTATTGTTTGATCAGCTACTATTGTAAAATGAAAGAAGGCTGTCAGGTCATAACTTACTTTTGGGTTTACATATCCTTTTTCAGAGCTCTTAAGAAAATTCTTCAGGACAAAATATTCTTGTTTTCATTCATTATGCATTTGAATGTACTCTTGATTAGGGTGTTGGGATTAATCGTTCTGAAACTTAATTTATTCTAACTTTGATAACTTAATCTTTGTTTTCAATAGCTTAAATAAAATGTAACTAAAGTTTAAATAAAGACCCTTTTCCCCAGTTTCAAAACTATAATCCGTTCTCCCGTTGTCGCAAAAGGTTTAATAGCTGTTCTGTAGAAGCAGCGTGATGTTTTTGTAAACGGCCACATGAGCATCGTTTTAAAATCTAAACAATCTTTATCGGCGAAGTTGAGAAGCTCTTGTGTTTCTTGCCGAAGTTAATATTCTTCTCTGTGCTGATCTAGCACATGAGTCATTCTTTCAGCACGTAAAAAATCTTTATGCAAATGTTTAACCGTTTCGCCAGATGCAAATATCTTCGCTCCCACATGTGGCGGTCTCTAATTGGATGCCACGTCAGTCAGCAGTTGTCTACTAGTTTCTACCACTGTATAAAAGCTCTCATGCTTAGTTGTTTGCCAGAATCGTAGGGCGAAGTTCAGCCAGTGGCTGTAAGCTGTGTTTAATTTAATTTAGACTGCGAATTGCAGAAATCTTTAGGCCGTAGTATCGGCTTATTACGTTAGTTGTGTAAGTTTAATATCATAATATATTTTTTACTGCCTTATTTAATATCAGACATATTAATTCTAGATTTTTTAAAGTAAAAAGGAATATATATTTTGAGCAAAAATGAATAA
Organism: Cheiracanthium punctorium; assembly: GCA_038373885.1. NCBI lineage: Eukaryota > Metazoa > Arthropoda > Arachnida > Araneae > Cheiracanthiidae > Cheiracanthium > Cheiracanthium punctorium. The sequence continues at coordinate 52,939 of JAWZYV010014032.1, forward strand.
CTAGGAAGAAAATTATTAAATAGATAGTAATTCTGCAGTAAATTGGCTTGCAAAGGGTTTACTGACTTATATTCTAACTAGGAAATATAACAATGACTTAAAAAACATGAAGGTAAAAAAAATTAAAAAAGTAATAGAAAACAGCCTATCAAAAACAACGTATTTTTCTAAGTGAACAATAATATACTTTTAGTGTTGACTCTAGAAAAAAAGGGCCGCCGGGGGGGAAATTTTCAAAAGGGGCACTTTGGGGTTCCACGAGAATGTACAGATAGATAACATATAGAAACTGGTTTGAAACGATCTGATCCCTGAAACTTTAACATGTAGAGTTGTAATATGTGTTCTGACTTACAATGCATAGTAAGATTTTTTCCAATTTGTCTTAGTCCCCCCCCCCCCCCCCCCACTTCTTTTGGAGAAAATATCCAGTAGAAGTAAGTGTAAGCGAAATAGGAAAAATAATTTGTTGATAATATTTTGGTCTAAACATGACATAAATATGTGAATTAAATCTACATAACTAGAAGTTTTGATTTTAAAAAAACTTCTAGCATAAAGAAGTTTAAATATAAGTAATGTTGAATTTTCTGCTTAATTTTTTTTCTCAAAATTACGTGACATACATGTTTATTATTTATAAGAATAGTACATTTATTGAAGAAGGTTTCAGAACTTTTTAGCCGGACATGATTTGTTAGGCAGTAGGGGAAGGCAGAGGGACTGTTAATTTTTGTTCCTCAATTTTATCACACTATCACTACTGGACCACAATTACTGGATCACATTCATATATGATATTTCACCTATATTGGTACAAACTTTTAAACAGAAAAGGACTGTCAGTGTAAGTGGATTAGGGTAGATGCATTTAGCATGTAATAAAAATAATAAAATTTCTGCAATGCAGGATGTATAAAATTTAATTATATAAATCAGAATTTTATTTAAATTCTTTTGTTTGCAATAATTATTGAATGAGTACCAAGTAAAGATTTTCAAAGTTACCCTTATTACTATTAGACATTATTAAAATTGCATCAAACAATTTAACTCATCCATCAATTGATAACTACAGAAATTGGGGAAATTTAATTCAGAACACAGAAGATTGCTGGAAAAAATGACATAGTCATGCAAATTTTGTAATACATCCTATGGTTGGAATGTAGAACACCATATCAAATCAAATCACTGAAATATATTTGTTATTCCTCTTTCACTTCTAATTTAATGCTTGCTCATTCATGAAAAGTGAATATAAGTTTTTAAAAAAGTACTATTTCTTTAAAATAAATAAAAATAATTACTACATGTAAGTTTTTTAGCAGGTATAAAATTAATATTTTTTTTAACTCACAGGATTGTCCAAAGGTATGTATGAAATAAAGTTTAAAATATTTTCAATAATTTATTTTTCATAAAGCTTTATTTTTAATTTCTTGTAACATACTTAAAAAAGTCTCTTTAAAAACACTAAATTTTCTTTCTTAAACCTTGCTTTAATCTTTTTAAAATAAAAATAGTACTAATCAATATTTATTTTAACTATCAAATGTTTTTAATCAGCTCAATATAATTAAAATAATCAACATCCTGGTGCCAAAAGTACTTAAACAAATTATCTATTAATAAACCTTCCAGAATTCTTTTTCTTTTTTTTTTTTTCAAACTGAAAATAAGCTTAAATTGATGACAGTTTGTTTTATGAATAACCTAGCTGTTAACTTATGACACAATTTGTTTTCTGAAGACATCCTTTATCCTTTTCCAGAACTAGCTTTCTTTTGCTTTTATTATTATTTTCTTTTTCCTTTCTTCATTCATTAAAATGTTGAGAATTTTTTAAATCGGAAGGTGTATAATATGAATATTTAAAATACCAAATCTTGTCAATAGTCTGATTTACTAAATTCTGCATTTACTCCACTTTTATGTAATTAAAACAGGGGGGGGGGGTCCCGCCCCGGCGGCAAAAAAACAAACATGGTGGCTGGCAGGACACTTAGAAATAATAAAGAGGAAAACTAAAGGACCGAAATGGGGGCAGAATGCTAAAACTTAGAATGGGGCGGCAAACTGAAAGACTGCACCGGGCGTCAATAACCCTAGCGCTACATTGCTAAAGCAAAAGATCATTATTATGCTCTGATTTTGGCAAAAGCATAATGTGTTTCAATTGCTGTATTCCCAAAACGTCGCAAATCCAACGATTTTTAGATGGATTTGAGTAGATAAAGCCACTGAACATGGTACACGGCTGAAGTGTTGAAGTTCCCACGTTCGGCGGGCCCCGCCCGCGCGACTGTCGGTCCGGAGTTTTGGTCATCAAGAGTTCGGTCAGTTTTTCAGAGTTTGGTCATCAAGGTTTCATCAAGATGTATGCGTCGATACACATTAGAACTCCTTAATAAGTCACCCAACCAAGGCACCCCCCCCCCCCCCTTAGAAGATATCCCTTGTCTAGGCTTGCCATAACAAGCAAGCAAATCCTGCGAATTTTCGAATCGCAAAACGTCGTTTTGCCAAGGCATTCTTTCTGTATCATCTGTAATTATATATGATTAGTAAATAACTGTTATACATTACGAATAATATGTACTAAGAAAGCCGATTAAAAAGAGCAAATCGTTTAGGGGGGGGGGACTTGCTAGTGTTGCGAAACTATTAAAGACATCGAGAAGAGCAATAATTATATACAGCTGGCGACGAACTGTGGTATAATGATTGTTTGATAATTCGCAACTACATATTTATCAAACGTAGCCACCGATATTTGAGGATTGACAGATGGAATCAGAAATTTTTAGATAACTTGAGAAAATCTTGAATTTCCCAACCGTATTTTCTTCCCCCAACTCCTAAGTGAAATGCCGATCGGGCTTCTCGCTTGAGTCAGCAAAAACAAAACATACAAGTGGGGCCTTTTCGGGTTACTCGGCTGTTCGGCTCGCGCAAAAGAAAACAAAGAAAAGGGCAGTAGGAGTATTTCTATCTGAAAGAGTAGAATATTTGAAAAAAGCATTTTAATAAATTACATTTGTGGGAAAGATTGGATTTCATAGACGGTTTTTGTGAAAGGGCCGTTTTCAAGCAAACCTATTTTTATGATGGGATTATTGTACTCAATCGTAACCGTTTTAATTAACGTATTATCGTGATGGGGCGCAAATGGTATGTAGGAAATAAAAAGTGCTGCTTGTTTACTAATAATAATAAAAATGTAAAAGCAGGAGGGCTCATAAAGAAGAGAAATAGGGCCGCGTGGCGCTAAAAAGATAACAAAAAGGCCGCCGGGCGCTGCGCCCTGCCAAATTAATCTAGAGTCAACACTAACTTTTAATGGTAATATACACAGGCGCCGACTTGTAAAAATTATTGGGGGGGCTCTTATCCTTACGGAGGTGGACGGGAGGACACAAAATCCTTCTCTCCGTCAGTATAATAAAGGGGTTCAGAAATTTTAGAATTGAGATTTCAAAATGTGCTTTTTTAACATAACACTTTCATGAAAATACAAGGAATTCCATTTAATAAATTTTTCAAAAATTTTTTGAACTCATTTTTTAAATTAAGTATTTGAACTCAAGATCTCGAATCAGTCTTCAGTACACATATGGAGAAAGCAAATCTCCCTTCTGAAAGAACAACTGAATTTTAATTAAGTTAATAACAGCAAAACAAGTAAAATCTTTTTCGAAATGTATTTAATGATAATTTCATAGGAAAGAAAATGCATGCAGTCAAATGTGGAAAACTGTTCTGCAAAACATTACTCCAGCTAATATTTCAAAATACCCTAGAAGTACAAACGAGACGAAATACTAAAATCTGGATTATTTTATTTACTTGCAAACATTCATCAGAGATAATTTTTACTAATATAAAATAGTATTTTTTATTTTACTACATGATGAAATACCCATAAATTGAATCGACTTTAATTAAATGTCACACTACTTTAAGTCAGAAAAACTGATCACATTTAAATTACATTTTTGACAACTTTTTACAGATTACATTTAAAATTATTTAAAAAAACATAAAGAAGTAATAAATACCTCCTTTCCATGTATTAAAACAAATCAAACAAATATACAAACCATCATACAAAGTTACAAGTCCTCTCTTCGACACATACATTTTAAACGGATTTCCGTGATTTGAATTGTAAAAACAAATAAATAAATAAAATATACTTTTAAATTCATTCTCATAGTATTTTCACAGCAGGAAAAAAAATTAATTTTTCAATAATATCATCCTTGTTAACATTTAAAAATGATTTAACAAAGAAATCCAAGTGCGAGAATATATCAAAATTCAGAGTCTACACTATTTTAGGTCTTCATAAACATTTTAATACTGAAAACTTTCATTTTACATTAAACTAAGAATGCTCATATAATCTTTCAATAACATTAAAAATGAAAAGAAATGTTGAAATGTGGTGTTATAGCCAACTATCTGCGCGTGGGATCTAGGCCGGGGGGGGGGGGGCTTCGTGTGGAACTTGGCATAGAAAACTCGACATATAAAATCTGCATTGCACTTTAAATCACACTTCTTTTTGGAAAACCGTTCCAGATTACCTTAACAATTATGAAAACAAATTAAACCAGCACATAAGCAATTGGCAAATCAGAGACGCTCCTGGCAAAATGGACACATAGTAATCATTTTATAAACTAAAACCATAATGAATTATGCTATTTGAAACATATTTTGATGATATTTGTGCAACAATATATGAAAATTTATTTTTATTCAGTACGGAAAAAAATTGTATAAAATATAATCGTGCTTTACATTTAAAAGTGGAATAACACAGAAACATATATACAATGCCAAAATTATCACTCTGAATTATTGTAAATATTTACAGACAATTTTTAAGAATACTCAATAATATGAAAAATGGAAACAAAATGAATGAAATCTAATTCGAAATCATAGTCTACGCCATATTATTTTTAAAACATATATAAAAACTCCACTGCACTCTAAATCACCCTTCTATTTGGAAAATTGTTCCAGATTACCTTAACAATTATCAAAACAAATTAAACTAGCACACTAGCAATTGGTAAGTCAGAGACGCTTTGGTTAAATGGATACATAGTATTCATTTTATAAATTAAAACCATAACGAATTATGTTATTTGAAATTTATTCTGATGATATTTGTGCAACAATATACGAAAATTAATTTTTATTCAGAACGGAAAAAAGTTGTAAAAAATATGATTGTGATGACTGGGGTACGAAGGGTATTTTGTTTATAAGCCTTCTTATGATTACCATAGCCCGTTCGTGTAAACATAGTGCTAAAAGTTCTCCTTATTGAATTTGCAAAATATACATCCATCTAATGCAAGGTATCACTGAAATGTGCACATAAAAATTCAAGCTAAATAGTCAGCTTCAAACTTTCTAGCACATATTCATTCAAATTTCAATTAAGAAGTGTACAATGCCAAAAAGTGTTTCTTGTGTACGAAGTCAATAATGAATCAGAATTATTTTCTCAGAGTTACATATACATATACTCAGTGGCGCACCCAGGATTTTAGTTTAGGGGGGGGGGGCTGAGCTGAAAATACTGCTGAACTCGGTTATAGTGAGATCGATAATAGTTACAACCCTCTTATAACGTCAAAATATTCTGTACCACTTGATTTGCCCATACAACACAAGCCCACAAGCAAAAACTCATTATAGAGTCATAAATAATGATCTGATCTTTTCAGTGATATTGTAACTGACTTTAACAGTGTTTCATAAACTCTCTGTAAGTATTTATTTAAAAACTGACATCTTTTTAGGTAAAAATTACTTTGAAATAATTTGAAGACAATAAATAATAATAATAGTAATAATTCATTAGTGACAATTTTCATTTTTTTAAGTTTTTCACTTCAAACTTTCCACCTTTAGGGGGGCTTGATCCCCCCATAGCCCCCCCCCCGTGGGTGCGCCTATGCATATACTGTATAAATATTAACACTAAAATAGCTTTAATAATGTTTGATTATATTTTTTCCTTCTAAATTTTAACGCAGGCCTCTAAAATGGTAGGAGCCCACAGGTGAAAGCCTACTCAGCCTAATGGGTAATCCGGCCCTGTTTAGGTGTAGTCCCTCTTTCCCCATGACAGCCCCCTCCTTCCTCCTCTATAATTTTTATGGTTTTGTAGCAGTTACGCTAGTTTGATATTCCATAAATAATAATTTACAAACATAGGTGCTTCATAGAGTGCTTTTACAGAAGAGGGAGGCTATTTGCAAGTGTGGGGTGGAGGTGGGGGTCGAATACGAGTATATGTATCACACGCCCAATTCACACATTTTTCTAAAACCATTTTTTTGATTTTGATCGTTTTCTTTCATTGTGGGTTCGAGGCAACTACCCCATTCACCCTTACGTTAATCATGCTCGCTGTGACTCCCCTTTCCTTTGCCCTCTATGTATGGATGAATATGGATGAATGCACATATTTACAAAACGGCTGCATATTTTTCTGCCAAGGAACAACGACTGAGCACATAGTCAGAATATTGTGTGCATACTTTAGTGTTGTTATAAAATAAGTAAATTAGTCAGAGACTAATGGTTTTCTAAAGAGGAATTCTCTTTCAGCAACACAATATGATATGTATGCACATGATCAAGGCCTCTCTGAATTTTGGGCCTTGTCCAAGCTCGGCTTGGGCCCTCGTTTTTTTTCTTCCTTCTTTCTTGGCGAGATGGTTAATCTAGGCCCATGACCACTGTGACCCCCCCCCCCCTCTGGAACCGCCACTGGCACCATATGCAGCCAAGAGTAGCAAAATAATGAACCGAAATTCGCCTAAAACAACGAATCTTCTTAAAGATTTCATGGTTTTCAAATGTTCGTTTCTAAATTTTCGTATTTATGTGTAAACTAACAAAAATTTTTGAAAATCGTAGGGGGGCTGGGAGACAGCTAAGTCCCGCGTAGCCCTCCCCCCCCCCCCACCTCTGATTACGCCCTTGATGGGGGATAGAGTTTTATATGTAAAGAGAGAAGATAAGAGCAAGCAATTATAAAATATAATCCAGAAGTTGTGCTGCTCGAAGATTTTTATGAAATCATTTTTTATTTAGCTCTTAACTGTAGCTAAATCAGAAACGTTAAGCGTTCGATATTGGTAAAGTTTTGATAAAGCGTATAAAGAAATGAATACTGTCTATATCCGAAACTGTATTAAACATCAATTTTTCATCTATCTCACAAGGTTCTTCATGATTTAAAATCTTCAAACTTAAATTTGACTATCAATTTTCTGCCTTGAATTGTTTTTAAGTCACATTTAAACGGTTTATTTTCAGCATCGAAACTTAATACTGCTGGGAAATGGGAATGTCACAATCGTTTGCAGTTTTGCACAATGGGTAAATCTCCCTTATGGTCAGACGTCTACAGAAGAGTCTGTATCTCACAATAGAACAAAAGTGAAAGCTTTTGCTATACTGATTTAAAAAAAAAAGATTACATTACATGAGAACGACCCTCCTAAAAAAAACGCAGTCCTCTCCCTACTAGAAAGCAATTCCATCATCAATTGTGTCACGGTGTAAAATCTGAAGGGTTCTTGTGGGGAAAACCACCCGTTTCTTTTTGCCTAGCTATCTGATGGTCATTTGTTTGTGCTTGCGCTCTTGATAAAGAAGGTTGACATCCGTGCCTTACGGCATTACAGGCGCCCAACGTAATTCCTGAATCCCTGTGAAAGAAAAAGCGGAGTGGGAGACAGAAGAAGCTAGCGATACATTCTCTATTTTTAGGATTCTTAAGTTTAACCGATTTGGAGGAAGAAATATGATTTGACACAAAAAAAGTTGGAGTGAAGTTTTTGAAGGGGCTCAGCCCCCTGAATAAAAATATTGGGGGGGCTGAAGCCCCTTCAAGCCCCATGAAGTCGGCGCCTATGGTAATATAACAAATTAGGAGCCCTTTATAAATGCCAGCAGAAAAAGATAATACTGCATTAAAGTTGAAGTTATTTTTATATTTTAATTAATTATTATTTTATATTAACTAAAATTATTCTACTTTGAAATAAAACTATAAAATTTAAATCCAAACAGTGTTCTACTATACAAAAAACTTAATAAAACCCACTCAGGTTGGGTTTAAAAAAAAAAAAACGGGTTTTTTAAAACCCTGATTTAAATAACCCACGAGCCACCACTGGTTACAGAACAGGAATTAATGACGGTATACAAAAAATAAAAACTAATTCTGTAATTAAAATGTTCCAAAGTCTCAAACTACTGTTCAACAAATGCTTAAAAATTTCAAATAATTTGTATATAATCTCATAATTTTGTCTGTAGTATTATCCCTCTGTATTTTTATATGATGGTTCTCATTATTATTTAAACACTATGATCCGCTTCCCTTGTTTTCTAATTCTGTTTTTGTTATTATTTTTATCTGGGAGAAAGTTTTCATCTTGTGACCCAAAATTCTAAAATCTGCTCAAGGGACGGAACCAAGCTGTGCCGATTTTGGGTCTTCTACTGTATACTGGCTTAAAAGTCTTCAGTGGTGTCAGAAATCCTTTTAAGCTAGTTGTAAAAAAATTCACAAAATATGAAGTATTCATTAACTTATCTTAAATTATTGGTGCTCGGGCAAAAAAGGGGACAAAGGGTTGACTTGTGAAATGTGCACAATGTTTCAAAGGGACCGTGTGCATGTTTTATGTCACATACATGTCATTTTAAGCAGTTTTACTTCAGTGAGATTTGACTATATGTCTTATAATATTGAGGAACATTACAAAATGCTTTAAAAGGGAACTGTGGTGTTTGCTTCCCCACCACGGCCGTGAAATTTAAGAAAAGCTAAAGTTCTGCCAAGAAATACCTGAAAAGAATTTAGATTTCGTTGTGTTTATATGCTGGAAATAACAAAATAACCCAAAAAGTTCTCATTGCCTTGTGAGTGTGTGTGAGTTACAAAATAAGCACAGTGCACATAAAAATTTGATCACCATGGAAAGTTTATTAAACACATTTCTAATCAATTACTTCGCAAGCTACTCGTCATAAAAGAAACAAAATTGCAATAAATGTAACGCTGTGGTATTCAGCTTAGAAATCTTACACATAATATTCAACATTTTGCCTTAGGTATAAAATTATTCATTTAAAAGAAGTAGCAGTAAAGAAATCATTTGGGTACCCAAATTAAAACTGTGGGAACAAACTGCAAATAATAAATAAATAAAAATCTATATAAAAAAAGTTTCCCCGTAATTTGTAAATAGGATCAAAATTCAGCATGTGATCTCTAATTTAAAAATAAGGGGGAGGGGTATATTAAGCCTCCCCCCCCTTTCAATCTTATACCTTCTCAGAGCTTCAAATGAATTCCCTATCAAAATTTAGACAACCTCTCAATGCACAATTTACTTATTAAAAAGTAAAAATAAAATACCATTATATCCCCCCAAAAATAATGTTAAGAAAATTTTAACCATAACATGATACACTATTCAGTAAACATCACTTAAGAGAAAAAAAAAAAAAAAAAAAAAAGAAGCAGAACACAAATTATACAATGTTGCTCTTGCATCAGCAAAAGTGACATCATTTAAGTTACTTTTTTTTACATTTATACCATAACCTAAAATCGAGAAGATTCTGCAAGGTTTAACTCGCCAATCAGGGAACACGCAGGCAGCAAGCACTAGATTCAACTCCGGAAAGGAGGAGAGAGAGAAAAAAATGGCGAAGCAAAAATCTTAGCAAAATTGGAAATAAAAAAAAAGAGCGGCCATCTTTAACAGGAAATTTAATAATAACAATGGAGTGTGTCAAAAACATAATGAAAATCTTTAAAAATTTAGTGGAAGATAGATAACAGTCTGATACAACCCTGGGAAAAGTTAGTAATTGAAAACTAAATTGGAGGTGGGTCAAATAATTAAAATCCAGACTTAAAAGGTTGAGAATATTACTGCAGATTACAAGTGAAGCTATTGAGAAAAACGTTATAGTTAGAAGAAAAACAGCAGAAGTTACAAGAAAATTAGATTTACACATGCAGAGATTAGTAAAACAAAGTACTAATTAATTTAAAGCAAAAAGTAATTATTTAGGAAAACATAATTGAAAAGGTAATTAGCAGGGATGCTACATTTGCGACGAACTGAGACAAAACAGCCGGCCTGCGCCATTTTGCGACATTCGGTACGATTTTGGCCGTATCTGCGCCAAAACAGCGAACATGAGTAATTTTGAATCTGACTCACGGGAGCGCGCACTGCGCGACCACGTGCTGAGAGTTGTGCCGAACATTCGGGTCCTCAAAATAAACCTCCGGCCGGTATTGGAGAAAGAAAAGCTCCCGGTGTAAAGGGAAGGGGGGTGGGTGGGTTGACAGTTGAGTTTCCGGTCTACGTTACACCTACTGCAGCAACCTCGCTCATTTCGTAGCTACCACGTGGGGAGGAAAGAAATTCTTTTCGTCTTACTGCCTCTTCCCCCCCCCCCCCCCCCCCCAACTAGCCAATATCCATCCAAATACGTCATTCGAAATTAGGCGAATCTCTATCTGAACGCATTATTCCTTTGTCAGAATGGATTAACTGCACGTGATGGATTCAGTGTTGCCGAATCCTACGGTGGAGGGAAAAAAAGAACAAAAAAAGCTGCATATGTTCTCAAATTACCACAGATACATAACAAAAACACATATATTTTACAGCTGCGGAGCTAGTATATAAGAGAGGATGGGGAGGGGAAAAAAAAACCTGGCCAGCTGGCTCTGTTTATTCAAATCTTAAAGATTCCAAAGCGGCAGCACGAAAAAAAAAAAAAAAAAAAAGCCCAACAGCAGAAAGGCTGATAACGGATTATTTAATTCTAGTGAGTCATGACCTACTTTCCGGCTCGACATTCCAATGATTCAATTATGCTATCGCATAAGCAGAAATGCAAGAGGTAGGAAGCACAGAACTACACTCATTTTCTTTTTTTTTTAATCATTCTCTTGTATTATTTTTTATTTTTATTATTCTTCCAACAGATTCAAACACATAAATTAAAAACTTTGTTTAAAAAATACCTAAATAAAAATATATCTGTATGTACGTGCGTCCCCCCCCCCTCCGTTTTGCCGGTCAACTTCGGATTGCTTTAAATTTTTAAGACCTTTTTTTTTTTTTCCTATTTCATTATGATGATCGGAAAAAAAAAGGGACTGGCAGCCATTCCGGCTTTTGGGTACTTCCGGATTTCGGAATTCCGGATAATCGGTCCTATGCTGTACTTATATACCTAATATGTAATTTTTATCATTAGTTCCATATTGGGAGACCCCTGACTTCATTTAATATGAAAACATGATTATTTGATATCACTGTGCTAACATACATTATACCTTTTAAAATTTTCAAAAATTTTGTTTCCCCCCCCCCCCCCCCCCCCGGAGACCAAAAAAATTTCAGCTAACTTTTTTCTTGGCCAATCACATCCCTGTTAAAAATCCCCTCGAGTCCCCTAATTTATTTTTATTGCATTTCAAATCTTCTGGCATGCTAAATATTGTCATCCCTGGTTCAAACCTAAGAATCGTCGTACTGTTTGGTTCTTTTTTCTTGAACTTTCTTTTAATTATCAAATTGATGGGGAAAACATTATTTTAGTGATAAACTGAGATAAAATAAATAAAATTGGGATCTGGAGTTTTGGTAGGTTTTCTCCAAATGTAACGTGAATACGCGTTAGAACCCCTTAGAAAGTCCTCCTACCAAGGCACTCTCCATGCTAGGCAGATACCCCACGTACAGGTTTGCCTTAACACACATAAACAAACAAACAAATAAAATTGGTTGAGAGACAAACTTGAAAAAACCAATTTTAGTTGAGACATACCGAGAAAAAAAGGAATTTTGATTGCGACAAACTGAGACAAAAAGGGATTTTGATTGAGACAAACTGAGACAAAAAGGGATTTTGACTGAGACGATGCTGAGACAAACTGAGGTTTTGACTGTAGCATCCCTGAATTATTTGTAATAAGAATAATACAATTGACATAAAAAAGTCACTCAGACCATTATATCTCGTGATTTAAAGGTACTTTAAAGGTATTAATCAGCTTCATTTACTAAACATAAGAACATTAACATTTGAAAGATGAATTAATTAATTAGATTAAAATGTCACAGCTTAGCTTTATTTAAACAAAAAACAAAAAAAAAAAAAAACAATACCGCAGAACTGGCTAATTTTCTTTAAACAAACTTTATTTATATGTGTTGTTAATGTCTAGAAGCTTGAAGAAAAAATTCTTTCTTTTATTACAACAGAATTCAGCATTCTACAAGGCTATCGTCAGTTTTTATTGTTGCACTTCCATGGATATGCAAACCAGAACCAGAGAGTCTCGGCTTGAGACATTGCCACAGCATCTGCATTCAAAACTTGTTACTTCCTCTTGTGCAGGCAAGAAAACTTTCGTGTGCAATTTGTGTCGCAAAGCTTGTTTTACACAGCAGAACCTGGAGGCACATATTTGCACCCATACAAGGAAAAAAAGTTACGTGTGTGACTTGTGTAAGAAAGCATTTTCTTATAAAGAATACTTGAGTGTTCATCTTCGCACCCATACTGGGGAGAAACCTTACATGTGTGAAGTGTGTAAGAAAGGATTCTCTCAGAAAGGACACTTGAATGTTCATCTTCGCATCCATACTGGAGAGAAACCTTATGTGTGTGAAGTGTGTAAGAAAGGATTCTCTGATAAAGGATGCTTGAGGGTTCATCTTCGCACCCATACTGGGGAGAAACCTTATGTGTGTGAAGTGTGTAAGAAAGGATTCTCTGATAAAGGATGCTTGAGGGTTCATCTTCGCACCCATACTGGAGAGAAACCTTATGTGTGTGAAGTGTGTAAGAAAGGATTCTCTGATAAAGGATGCTTGAGGGTTCATCTTCGCACCCATACTGGGGAGAAACCTTACGTGTGTGAAGTGTGTAAGAAGGGATTCTCTGAGAAAAGAACCTTGAGCTAATCATCTTCGCACTTATACAGGAGAGAAACCTTACAAGTGTGATGTATGTAAAAAAGCATTTTCGGTGAAATCAAGTTTGGCTACTCATCTTCGCATACATACCAAGGAGAAACCTTACGTGTGTGAAGTGTGTAAGAAAGGATTCTCTCAGAAAGGACACTTGAATTTTCATCTTCGCACCCATACTGGAGAGAAACCTTATGTGTGTGAAGTGTGTAAGAAAGGATTCTCTGATAAAGGATGCTTGAGGGTTCATTTTCGCACCCATACTGGGGAGAAACCTTATGTGTGTGAAGTGTGTAAGAAAGGATTCTCTGATAAAGGATGCTTGAGGGTTCATCTTCGCACCCATACTGGAGAGAAACCTTATGTGTGTGAAGTATGTGAAAAAGCATTTTCTTATAAAGGACACTTGAGTGTTCATCTTCGCACCCATACTGGGGAGAAACCTTACGTGTGTGAACTATGTAAGACAAGATTCTCTGATAAATGGCCCTTGAGTGTTCATCTTCGCACCCATACTGGAGAGAAACCTTACGTGTGTGAAGTGTGTAAGAAGGGATTCTCTGAGAAAGGACACTTAGATGATCATCTTCGCACTCATACAGGAGAGAAACCTTACATGTGTGATGTGTGTAAGAGAAGCATTCTCTCAGAAAGTAGCTTTAAATGCTCATCTTCGCATCCATACAAAGGAGAAACCCTATGTGTGTGATGTGTGTAAGAAAGCATTTTCGGTGAAATCAAGTTTGACTACTCATCTTCGCATACATATCAAGGAGAAACCTTATGTGTGTGAAGTGTGTAAGAGAGGATTCTCTGATAAATGGCACTTGAGTGTTCATCTTCACACACATACTGGGGAGAAACCTCACGTGTGTGAAGTGTGTAAGAAGGGATTCTCCGAGAAAGGACACTTGAATGTTCATCTTCGCACTCATACAGGAGACAAACCTTACAAGTGTGATGTGTGTAAGAAAGCATTTTCGGTGAAATCAAATTTGACTACTCATCTTCGCACACATACCAAGGAGAAAACTTACGTGTGTGATGTGTGTAAGAGAGCATTTGCTCATAAAGGAAGTTTGAATGCTCATCTTTGGGCACATACCAAGGAGAAACCTTACGTGTGTGAAGTGTGTAAGGAAGGATTCTCTGAGAAAGGAAACTTAGATAAACATCTTCATACCCATTCAGGAGAGAAACCTTAGAAGAGTGAAGTGTGTGAGAAAACATTTTGTAACAGTCAACCCTTGGCTATTCATCTTCGTGAACCATACCAGAGAGATACCATTTGTGTGTGTTGTATCCTTTGTATCCATACAAAGAAAAACTATTATGTGAATGATCTAAGAAAGCTTTTTCTGAGGGGGGGGGGGGGGATAGAATCCCGTGTTGGTACCCATGTAAATGAAAAAGCCTATGAATCTGATGAAGCAAATTTTTTCTGTAAGGAAACTTTAATAAAGACATATTTACACAACTGGATTACGCGAGAAAGAATACTGAAAGAAATTTGTAAACATAATAAACTGTATGAGATATTTTTTTACTCATTCATATTAAGGTTTATACACATATTTGACACACATATTAACATGACACATGACAGTGACCCCTTAGTGAGAAGGACAGATGTGAATTTCACATCTGCTTAACATGGCTACTTACAAGGAGGAGGCCCGGCCTCTAGAAATGGATTCCAATGATCTTTGGCACAGTGGTAGTGTACCATGTGAATATACTGCGTGTAAAATACTAAGACGCAATACTCAAATACAGTCGAGAAAAATTAATATTAATTTTCGAACCACTTCACCAAAACTTTAAATATAAGTTGCATGCGAATCAGGTTGAGCGTCCTGGCATAATGAGTAGAACGGTGGTCTTCTACTCTGGAGTCCAAGGTTCGAATCTCATGCTGTGCTAGCGTTTTTTTTTCTCTCTCACTCTGTTTTTAAATGCAACAATGCTGTTTGTATTCATTTATTATTTATTTATTTTTAGTACCTGCTTATTGATTTTTTTATTATTATTTTAATTTTATTTCTACTTGCAAAATCTTTACTTTGGTATCAGAATTTTACACATTCAAAATAATTCACTTTTAACACTCGCAAAACTCAATGTTTATGTAAGGTACATTTCTTTTTGTGACAATCGTAAGAGAGACTTCTTTTCTAATTTTCACCCGTTGGCAATGCCACAGCAACAGCATTATTTCTTGTAATCGCCTGTCATCTGTTGATGGGTTGTCAAATTCAAAATATCACATGTTAAAATTTCGAATAGACATATTTAAGCAGCGAAACTTATTTTGAAGAATTATATTACAGTTACAAATATGCTACCCGGCCAAACAAGCTTTTATTGTTGTGACGAACAAGCTACTGATAGTTCTACATACAGTGATGTTTTGAAGCAGTGATTAAAAAATGGAGTAGTGTATTACGAAAGCTCACTTCTCAAAAAAAATTTAATTGCAATGCCAGTTTCTGATACACTAACTGAAGAAGCTAAGAGGATAGGCGCAGAATTGCACAATAATACATTGGATGTGTTGAATGAAAAGAAGTTTGTAACTGATGAGAAATTGATCCCTGCTCAAGAAGAGTGTATAGAAGAAAGTTTCGAATCAGTTAAAGGTAACTCATCTGATGACTATGTACCAGATGGGAAAAAAAAAAGAAATGCAATTAGTTGTAACTATATTATTGATTATAATTATTCTATTCAAATAATCATAACTATAATCAATTGTAAAAATAGACTTTGAATAGTAGAAATAAAATTAAAAAATATATGTAAATAAGTAATACAAAAATTCAATAACTAGTAAAAATAAATAAATGAAACAGTAAATAAATATTTACTGGACTGAAAGAATTAATTACCAGTATTGATGTATTTAAAAACAGAGTGAGCGAGGCATGGGGGGGGGGGGACCGCTAGTGCAGCACGGGATTCGAACCCAGTATCCCTGAGTAGAAGGCCACCCTTCTAACCTTTACACCACGGCACTCAATCTGATTAGCGCTTCACTTATATTTAAAGTTTTGGAGAAGTAGTTTGAAAATTAATATTAATTTTTCTCGACTGTATTTGAGTACTGCGTCTTATTATTTTACACATAGTATAGTCACATAGTATACTACCACTGTGCCAAAGATCGTTGAAATCTGTTTCCCCAAGGCCGGGACTCCTCCTTGTTATGTACAAAAATGTTCTGCACTTTTGTCATTGAAAGTAGGAAAATCTTGCTTGAGGTTTAAAAACTATGTTTCACTTACCAGAAACTTCCCTTTGGAACCTATATTTTATTTTAGAAACTTTTTTATGGCGTCCCTTAACTAGTGTTCCTTTATCAGAGGTAAATATATTAAGGTAACTATTCAAAAGGACTGGGACCAACACATCTGTTTCTTAAATTGAGGTATCCCTTATTTGAAGGTGTCCCTAATAAGAGGTTTCACTGTATAATTTATACTAATTTTCAGATTTTTAAAGAGTATTGTCAAACCTTTGTGTTCTAATATGTTGATTTTTATTCGACTAGCTTTAAATGTTTTAATTCATCTAAAGTAAAGCTCAAGCCGCCACACCACGTTTGGTTAATAGCTTAAGTTTTTTTTTTTTACCCTAATTTTGCCATAAATATCTAGTACTCATAATGCCCAGGTATTTATGATTTCAATGTTTATCTTTTTGGTTAAAAACAAAATTACTCATAGATTTATTAATGCATACATACAGAAAATTGCTTTGTATTAACAATAATTGATTTACTATAGATTAGGAAAAAAAGAAGTTCATATGAATTATTAAATTAAATGAATGTTCATTGTTTTCTTCTTGTAAGAGTTATTTAATTCTTTCATACTTTCACATTTCAGTTCATAATTTCTAAAATGTTATTAGTCTTATTTCCTACACTTTCATTGCTGAAAGAGAAGTTAGAATAATTAATATCTCAGGGGTCGAGCCAGAAATTTTTCCAGGGTCCCATTTTTGTGAATTTGAACACTTTTTCTTTCGAATTTTCATACCAACCAAGTCACATCTTTTGCTAAAATAATGGAGTCAAACAGATTAAATAGTAGGGTAAATGACAATGAAGGGCTGTTTATACTAATTCTATTCTACTGTATTTTTGTGAAAGGGCTGCAAAATGGACCCAATTTTTGCCTGCAGCAACCCCTGTATATATATATATATATTAATCTAGCATGTGGGCACTTTCCAATTAGCTATTAGGCATTGGTTGTTTTACTTTTCCCTACCCCCCCCCCCCCCCCCAGAAAAGCTCATTTTACTTAAAGCAGATTGTGCAATGATGTTAAATTTTACCTTTATCCAACGACTTTTAGGGCAAGTTGAAGCCCCCCAGCCCTTCCTCTGGAAATTTTCAAAAAAAAAAAAAAAAAAAAAAAAGTTTAACTATTTATATTTGCAGAAATCAAAATTAACGATTCGTATTCAAATAAACATTATTCCTTTTCCTTGAGTATTTTAAAGGCTGACAACTATGCATTTTTGTTTTGCGATAACTTTGTGACACAAAGTACCTTCCTGTATATTGAGAGTTTCTTTGCATAAAGGTAACATTATTTGCTAAACAATCCAGGCTAAAAAGTATTCAATTAATATAAGTTATTGGGTTGGCAACAAAGTAATTGCGTTTTTCCGTATGTCAATATTTCGCCTGGCCAAAACTACTGAAGTTAATTATGCGAAATTTGGCACGTACGTGAGTTCTTCAATATAGGTGCTAGATCAGAGAGCATTTTCCAAAATTCGTAATCTTAAGGGGGGCTAAGGGGCCAAAAAGTTCTTTTCACATATCCCGCGTGATCTCAAATAAAAATAGAGATATCCGTGAAATTCTTTCTGTAAAAGACATCAGTCACGTGTACCTAAAAATTAATTTCAGGACATTTTTAATATTGTCCTCTAAGGAGGATAGAAGCGAAAAAAGGGGGAGGGTGGCCATCTTTTATGGATGGAAAAAATACTGCCAGTGAAATTCTTACTTTAAAATGTAACAAATATGAATCGTATGTTCAGGCACAGCTTACCTGTAATTAAAAACTTGTTGAAAACTTATTTGCCTGAATTTTATACAAGAAAACGCAATTACTTTGTTGCCAACCCAATAATTTTTTTTTTCATTAAGGTATGCCTCCCCTCTCCCCCCCCCCCCAAAAAAAAAAGAAATGCCAGATTGGTCTATATTTTCCATAGATAAATGGAAGCCTATATATGCCACCGCTGCATAGGAGGTAATTTGTGATTTGTGAAAGTTTCTGGAATAACATTTGACGGAGAGGTTTTCATATTTTTGATACATACTTTTATAAATGAATTTTTTTAATGTACCCACATTAGCCTTAGCAATATTCTTTTTATGCCAAGAGGGTTTGTAATGCGCATGTTGATAGTCAATTTCGCGTATAGGTCTCCCTAACCACTTACAAAATACCGCGATATAGCACGTCTAGCATCTAGCCTCTCTCTGCATTCCCATGCCAAAAGTCACATGGTTTATCTTTTCCCCATTTTTCCAATGAGTTTTGAATGACAAGTATATTTCTACTCTCTGGAGGAGCCTTATAAGTGTAATGGGTGATGCTTATAGAGAAGTATTCTTTATAAAAATTGACTTGAATAGATATTTTTCTGCAGCTCTGAATATGTAAGAAAGAATTCTCTTGTAAAGAAAAATTTTGCAAATGCGCCTTTGTACACAAAAGCCTTTTATGTATAGGTTGTGTGTTTCTTTAATCACATGAAGCAGTTACAAACTATGTCTCCTTGTAGATTTTCTTTGCTGCCTTTTTCATCGTCTTGTCATAAAATTTTAATGTATGGTTGACTCAGTAATAAAAGTTATTTTGTGCCATTTTTTGTCCCGATTTGAAATGGATGTTTTGTAACATGTGTGTAAATAAAAGCAGGGATGTGCCAGCTGCTCCAATTGCTCCAAATTGTGCCAAATCAACCCTGATGTGCCAATCTGCTACAAAAAGATCATTTTTGGACATTATTGCTCCAAATTCAGCAAATCTGCTACATTTTTAATTTTTCCTTATATGTTTAAACGTTTGTAAATCCCCCGAATTTTTACAAAAGTCATCATACATTCTAAGCATTCTAATTCAATCTTTCTCTATTAATCTTAAAAATGAATATTTTTTCTTTGGCATCCCTTTGTTTAAGCCTCCAATGCCTCAAGAGTAAAAATTGACCTCTGTTTTAAATTTAATTTTATATAAATTTGTAATTTTTGGTTACCAAATTTTTATTAGTTGCTGATGGTAGTTAATATAGTTTAGTAAATGTTGTATTTTTTATTTAAAATAGATATTTTGTATAGCAATGTATAAAATAACTGAATTTTTTATTTATTTCATAAGCTTCTGACTCTCCCCCCACACACACACACACAAAAAAAAGACTGGTTTTTGTTATAAGCAAAGAGTTTTTAAGAACCTCCTTAATTTTCATTATTTTGATTGGCATTCTTTAATGACTTTTCTCTTTCCCTCCAAAAATAAATTTTGTATTTCAAAATTGGCATTCTTATGCTCCAAAAGTGACTTTTTCTTGCTCCAAAAATGTCTTTTTTCTTGCTCCACAAATTGCTCCAAAATTTAACTTCAGCTGGCACATCCCTGTAAAAGCAATTGTATTATATTTTGGTTTTTTTTTTTTAAACTTGTTGATGGATAAAAAATACAGCTCCAGCCACCTAACCAGAATTTAAAAATTGTGTGTTTAAAAAAAGTAGGATTAGAAGTTTTCTCCTTTCCATTTTTTGTTAACGTAACAGATCTTTTAAGTTAAAATTATTGTTCATTGTTATATCTTCATTAGTTGATAAGGGTTTCAGCCAATTAGAGGTTGATCTCTTATCTCAATGGATCGTTGGAATTTCTTGTTTTTCAAGTTCAAATTTAGAATGGCCGACGACTGGAGCAATACCTTATGTTATACTTCTTAGAAAGCTCACTCCGTCAAGTAGAATTTTATAGTCTTTTGCTCTTTCTTCCCTTAGAAATTCTGTAATTAACTTCCTGTGAGTTTCCCCCTTTTAAGTTTTTCAGCAATAACATAAGATTGCCAATGATGTTTACTGCTCTACAAAGGACATTATAGAAGCCAACAGGGTTTCCCCGACAAGGTAATCATCGTGTCGGGGTGTCATTTCGAACCCAAAAAAGATAAACATAATCTGGAGCATAAGAGGGGTCGCCTTTTTTACGTTTGCAGGGGGAGGGGCGGGGGCATGTACCCCAGTGCCGCCACTCGAACCCAAGATAGGAGATATTTCCTGTACAGAAATGAAAATTTTGCCACAAAAAGGAGATAGTTTCAAGTTTTCACCCAAACATGCATTAGGATGCTCTAATTATTAGTTTACGCCGACGAAAAGAAACTACTTAGTTCAGTTGGTCAAACATGTAATTCAAGAATTATTGACATTGCATTTTTGTACTTCGCACCTCTCAAGAAAATACCTAAGACCGGTACTGTATTTAAGGTGACCAAACATCCCCAATTTTCGGGGACAGTCCCCAATTCTATGTTTTTGTGGGACAAAATTTGAATTGTAATAACTTTCTTCACCAATTTCTTTTTAAAAGTCAATCATATTTGTTTTATTTTATGAATCTTAATAATGCTTTGGTTGAATAAATACAGGTGCCTTAGCGAAGAGCACTCAATTTATAAAAGGTCTAAGTTTTGTTTCAGACTTGGGGCACCATTTTGATTTGCCTCCAGTTCCTTGTTAAAATATCTGGTCACTTCAACTACTATATTTCAAACTAATTTAACTCTTGCTTCATGTGATCTTGAATTAGCACTGGGCTGTTTAAGGTCATGCGGATAATTATTAATACTTTTTTCTCGTATTTATCGGTCTTCTGGTAATCTGAACATGCCAATCTTTTTTCGAATTTGTTTCAACAGTGTTCATGCTACACAATGAGTAGTTCCAGAGCGTAGTAAACCTTCTGAAATTTTACACTTCATATATTTAGGCCATTTAATTTTTATTAGGTCCTAAATTAATTAAATTATAGGCCTAATTAATTTTCTACAAATTTTAGTCATGATTTACTTCTAAAACAGGATTTTTTAAATAAAATAATAACTGATCTACTGTCTGTTCAGCTGTCCCCTTAATCCTCATATCAGCAGTCCCATTAGACCCCACAGTGTTGTGTAAGAATTCAAAATTTCAAGTATAGAAAACCACATGTTCTATCACACAATGCGTAATTTATATTATCATAATCTGTATGATAACTGCATCTTGAAGAATCTTTCCAAATTAAGGGTTATTTTAAAGGATTAAAGAATGCACTTAAATATAAAAATTAAAATTTACTTTGATGTGCTCGAAACAAAAATGATTTCTCTGGCTTAGTACTTAACTGCAATGGTGGACCTGTTGTTGTTCAAAGATTTTAGTATTACTGTACCCATTCTGTGGTATACAAACTTTTCCTAGAAATATTTTATTTTGCACACAATCTGTTTGCACACAATAGTGTTTTTTTTTTTCTTTGCTTTATTTTCACTGGTTTTCTTAGATTATTCAACTATTACTTTTTTAAAAATTTTCTCATTAGTTTCAAATAATTTAATTCAAAAATTAGAAATCCATTAAATTAATACCATTTCTACTGCAGTTAAAGTTGACGCAAATAACAACATTGTTGATGAATCGACTCTCCTTCAAGGGCTACATATTTTACAAAATCAGTTATTGAATGAAAACATCTTCATTCCGCTGTTGGAGAATTACTGCAACAAATTTCTCTAGCAAAATTGAGAAAAAAAGAACTTTTTTCGCTCGCCAGCTACTATATTACAGTACGTAGACTATACTTGTAAGCAGGGTCAGTTTATGAAAAAAAAGTAACCTTGGGAATTCTAATAGGAATATAAAACAATTTAATGTTTTTGCACCATAATTTACCAATCTAAAAAAAGGGGGGGGAAAAATGTACTTATTTGTTTTTCTATACATGACAAAAAATATATTCTAAAAAATATTGAAAACAAAATATTTTCATTAAACTGTTTTTTTTTTTCTCTTTATTTAATATTCTAGTTTTTAGAATTAATTCATATCTCAGTATATAATTTTTTGCCCAGGTATACTGCCGGATACTTGTAATATCCGGCATATTGGCCGTATAGGCCAGATGAAGTATGTTTGCTGTATATCCATTGCATCCCCGCTTTGCAAGTAGCCCTCCATATTTTAATAGGAAAAACAGAGAACCATAAAATTCACTATTCAGAAGTATCCAGGAATGTTTTCCATGGTCCCATTTCTTCTGTTAGACTACAGAATTGGGTTTTAAAAGAACTACCCTTACAGGTTTAAAAACTAACACTTCTGCAATCTAACATACAGCAGAGTAAAAGCATTGGCAGTGTAAATTCCTGCATTTAAACAGACAAGTCTTAGATAAAAGCTGTTTCTTAAAAAAAAATACTGATAAATAAAAAGGAGAGCAACTGCTCCTCACAGGACAGTCCACACGACTGTGTGCAACAACAGACATCAGAAAAAGGCGGAAGACCGTCGGTCACATATCTACCTTTTAAACTAAGGTGACCAAACGTCCTCATTTTCAGGATGTTTTTCAAATTGTCCCAGAATGTAAAAATGGAACTGGGGACAATTTTTAATTATTGCATTGTTTTTTAATTAAATTACTGTTACTTATTGCATTAATTATAAATGTCCCCAGTTTTGTTGTCAGAATCGGGGACATGTCCCTGTTTCTGACTAATAAAATCTGGTCACCTTATTTTAAACATATAAAATTTACATTCTCAGTGTTCGGAAATGAAAGATGAATGCTAAAAGGAACCAAGGAGAAAAACGAACGCACCAAACCGGCGGGAACCGAACATTTGCCATGACGCAAGCGTGACGCCATGCATTTCAACCAATGAGAGCAGAAGGTGCGTACAGGCGGCAGAAACAAGTCGGCAACTTGCCGATACGGAAGTAAACAATTTTTAAAGGAACATGTCAAAAGATTAACGACGTAGCGAGACAGGTATAACTTTAATTGATACAGCTACTTCCCTAACACCATTTTTGTGAAAATTGTTTATTTCTATGAATTTCAATACCTATTTTTCTAAATCTCAGCATCCATTTTTTGAATTTTCATAAGAATTTTTGAAAAACTCACTTTTTTTCTTAAAATAATTTGAAAAATAAAATAGTTGGTAAAATGCCAAAGAAAAGGGTTGTTATAATTGGTTGTATTTTTGTGAACGGGCCGTAAAATGGACCTAAATTTCGTATGCCTCGATTCCTGGTATTGGTTTAGAAGAATATAACAAGTTTAATGTCAATACTAACTTTGGGGACAGGGTTAAAGCAGTTACTCGAATATGTAGCAACAGATGGGCTGAAGTTTAGAGTGCGAATTTGCAATGCTGTTTTCATGAGATATTAATATGGCATACCCAGGGCCAGATACAACTGATCACACCGGGACCGGCCCGGAAAATATATGTAAACGTCAGACCACTTCATTTTATTCTAAACAAACATACACATTATATTTTACAACATGCATGTGAAGCTGACCGACCTATCGGTGGGCGTATCCGGGCCTGGCTATACCAACCCTTATTAAATATGGGGATGTCACCATCAGCTGCAGCGAATACGTTATCTCAATAGTCCAAACAATAAAGCGATATTTTTCTTATTCTTATATAGAGTAAACTAATTACTATATGAACACTTAAGAACAATTTATTTTTGAAAAATCATCTTTTTTTTTAATTTTAACATTTTGTATTTATTTTTATGAACACATTTGTTATGTTATTTATGCTAAAAAATTACAAGAGCTTATAAGTTTTTGGATTTTGAACGTATTCAATAAAAAGTCGTACAGCAGCCCAGTGAATTAACTGAAACTGACATTGTATTGTGCATTTACTGGAACAACTTGATATTCCTAGTGAGCGAACATCGTAAAATATGAATCACCAAATAATGATTTTTTCATAAACAGGACATGTGACCAAGGAAACCAATAAAACATAAAAAGGTTTCCTATTGCATAAATGAAAGTTACTGTTGCCAATCCATAAATCAAGAACCCCTTATACCTTATTTTTTAAAAATATGTACAAAATATTTATTCACTGGCTGTTTTACCCTATGATGTAAAAATTTAAAAACCTAAAATATTATTTTCTTTTTTACCGAACCTCCTCCATGTGATGTTCTTCATTAATAATCATAGTATTTGCTGACACTAGTGGCTTCTGAAAAGAAAAGGAAAAAAAAAGTCTGAAAATCGTTCTTCCTAAAGCATTTAAGCTCGTGCAGTCGGTAGAAAAAGTTTATTTTATTCAGAAAAAAAAAAAAAAAACTTAAATACATCTTGTTCTGTACTAAGGAAAAACACTACATGCTCAAAATGTGTAAGAAAGTATTTTCTGAGAGAGAGAAGCATGAATATTCTTGATAAATATTTTTGTACCCACATGAAGGAGAAGCCTTACGATTGTAATGAGTGTAAGAAAGTATTTGCTGAGGAAGGGAACTTAAATGCTCATGTACACTCTCATACAGGGGGGAGACCTTACTTGTGTGATATCTGCAATGTACGATTTTCTGACAAAATAAACTTTAATATTCATCTCCGCACCCATACAGAGCTGAAACCTTATGTGTGTGATGTCTGCAAAACAGCATTCTCTCAAAAAGTAAGCTTGAATGTTCATCTTCGCACCCATAAGCGCCGACTTCATGGGGCTTGGAGGGGCTTCAGCCCCCCCCATATTTTTATTCAGGGGGCTGAGCCCCTTCAAAAATTTCACTCCAACTTTTTGCTGTCTCCAACTTTTACTGTCAATTCATCATCATTTCTTCCTCCAAATCGGTTAAACTTAAGCATCCTCAAAATAGTGAATGTATCGCTAGTTTCCTCTGTCGCCCCCCCCCCCCCCACACACACACACACACTCACACTCTTCCCCTTTTTATTTCACAGGGATTCAGGAATTAAGTTGGGCGCCTGTAGGCACGGCTGTCAACCTTGTTTATCAGGAGCACAAGCACAAACAAATGACTACCATAGGCACAAATAAATGACCATAGATAGGCACAAAGAAAGTAAAACGGGTGTTTTCCCACTCAAGAACCCTTCAGATTTCACACCGTGACACAATTCATGATGGGATTGCTTTCTAGTAGGGAGAAGACCGCTTTTTTTGGAGGGTCGTTCTCATGTAATATATATATATATATTTTTTATCAGTACAGCAAAAGCTTTCACTTTTGTTCTATTGTGAGATGCAGACTCTTCTATAGAAGTCTGACCATAAAGAAGATTTACCCATTTCCCACCATTATTAAGTTTCGATGCTGAAAATAAACCGTTTAAATGTGACTTAAAAACAATTCAAGGCAAAAATTAATTGTCAAATTTAAGTTTGAAGATTTTAAGTCATGTAGAACCTAGATGGATGAAAAATTGATGTTTTAATACAATTTCGGATATAGACAGTATTCATTTCTTTATACGCTTTATCAAAACTTTACTACTATCGAACGCTTAACGTTCCTGATTTAGCTACAGTTAAGAGTTAAATAAAAAATGATTTCATAAAAATCTTCGAGGAGCACAACTTCTGGATTATATTTTACGAGCCGTTTCTGGCGACCAGTTGGTTCGCCATCTTAATAAATCTTGTTTCGAGAGAATCCTGTTCCTCACCGGCTTCCTTGGCACTGATATCTCTCAGATTCTGAAGGGAATTTAAAATTAAGATGGTTACAAACAGGAACGGCCATACGGGAAGTGTCTCCCCCTGCTAATATAAAAGACGCTCTCTTTTATGCTCTACTTAGTTTTTGAGTTCGAAATGAAACCCCTTCGAAGCCGGCTCCCAAATGCGATGCTTACTGTGTCGAGCCGCCCCTGGTTACAAAAATAAGATGGTTAAATGATAAAAACCTACAAAAAGGAACAAATTATTTTCATCCTATATTAATTCTGAAGAGCTTCTGGATATATTGGCCTTTATCAAAAAACGGAAAGGGGGGGGGGGTAAGAAAATCTGAAACACTTTCAGATTTTAAATCTGCACTAAAGTGCTATATATTAAAAGCGTATTATAATCCATGGGTCTTCCCTATTTTCGTTCCTTATTTCATTAAGTTGGAAAGTATATCATTATTCATGAGTGTCATTAAACAAAATTAAAATTGATATTTCTAACATCCTTTTTCTGGATGTAATACATTAGAAATAGATGGGGAAAAATGAACAATTCCAACTGAATGAAAATTTCCAAAACTTATTCTCAGGTGTATTCATAACCCAAGTAGCAGACGTTCATCTCAAAATCGCACATCAGCCATTTTATTTTTCGCCAAATTAAAAAGTTTCACATTTTAGTCTCGCAAAATCTCCAAATCCTATTTACTTTTGAGTATAAAAGATTTCATTCCTGCTCTGATTTCACAAGCACACGATATTTTAATTAAAAAACAACCTTACAAATAATCTAAACAAAAAAATCGTTATTCTTTTATTTTTACTTCAAGAGTCTAATTTAATAAACTTGCCAAATATGGCAACCTAGATATGCTATATTCTCTCTTTTTCCACAGTGGGGTTACAATTGCAAAATGGCGGAGCAAAAATTAGCATTTTGCGACATGTTTTTTATCGACATCTACTAAAATAATTCGAATTTCGAAAAAATCGCTTCGAGGTATGTCGGGACCCGTCCTGGAGAATTTCTATACAAAATTTGGTAGGCCTACGATCACCCGTTTCGGAGCTACGCGAGGTGCAGACAAACTAGCTAACCAACTAACGGACAGTTTACACACCGTTTTATTTATATAGATAGATAATTGTTTGCTCTTATCTTCTCTCTTTACATATAACTCTTTCCCCCCATCAAGGGCGTACATAGAGGTGAGGGGGGCTACGCGGGCTGAGCACTACATATCTGTCTCCCAGCATCCCTATGATTTGCAAAAATTTTTGTTATTTTACAGATAAATACGAAAATTTAGAAACGAACACTTGAAAACCATGAAATTTTAAATCTTTAAGAAGACTCGTTGTTGTGGGCGAATTTCTCTTCATAATTGCAAGATTTCTGTACGATTAATTAATTTGCTACTCTTGGCTGCATGTGTTGCCAGTGGCGGTTCCAGAGGGGGGTCACGGTGGTCATGACCCCCCTGGGCCTAGATTAACCATCTCCCCAAGAAAAAAGGAGGGGGGGGGAAACGAGGGCCCAAGCCGAACTTGGACAAGGCCCAAAATTCATAGAGGCCTTGATCATGTACGTGCATACATATCACATTGTGTTGCTGAAAGAGAATTCCTCTTTAGAAAACCATTGGTCTCTGACTAATTTACTTTATTTTATAACAACACTAAAGTATGCACACAACAGTCTGACTATGTACTGAGTTGTTCCTTGCCAGAAAAATATGCAGCCGTTTTGTGAATATGTGCATTCATCCATATAAATCCATATGTGGAGGGCAAAGGAAGGGGGGAGTCACAGCGAGCATGATTAAGGTAAGGGTGGATGGGGTTTTTCCACTTTTATATGTAAAACACGATCATATTTTTTACAACTTTTTTCCGTTCTGAATAAAAATTAATTTTCGCATATTGTTGCACAAATATCATCAGAATAAATTTCAAATAACATAATTCGTTATGGTTTTAATTTATAAAATGAATACTATGTATCCATTTAACCAAAGCGTCTCTGACTTACCAATTGCTAGTGTGCTAGTTTAATTTGTTTTGATAATTGTTAAGGTAATCTGGAACAATTTTCCAAATAGAAGGGTGATTTAGAGTGCAGTGGAGTTTTTATATATGTTTTAAAAATAATATGGCGTAGACTATGATTTCGAATTAGATTTCATTCATTTTGTTTCCATTTTTCATATTATTGAGTATTCTTAAAAATTGTCTGTAAATATCTACAATAATTCAGAGTGATAATTTTGGCATTGTATATATGTTTCTGTGTTATTCCACTTTTAAATGTAAAGCACGATTATATTTTATACAATTTTTTTCCGTACTGAATAAAAATTAATTTTCATATATTGTTGCACAAATATCATCAAAATATATTTCAAATAGCATAATTCATTATGGTTTTAGTTTATAAAAATGATTACTATGTGTCCATTTAGCCAGGAGCGTCTCTGACTTACCAATTGCTTACGTGCTAGTTTAATTTGTTTTCATATATGTTAAGGTAATCTGGAACGGTTTTCCAAAAAGAAGTGTGAGTTAAAGTGCAATGGAGTTTTTATATGTCCAGCTTTCTATGCCAAGTCCCACATGGAGGGCAACCCCCCCCCCCCCAACACACACACACACACACAACCTCGGCCCAGATCCCTCGCGCAGATAATTGGCCATAACACCACATTTCAACATTTCTTTTCATTTTTAATGTTATTGAAAGATGTTTATGAATACCTAAAATAATGTAGACTCTGAATTTTGATATATTGTCGCACTTGGATTTCTTTGTTAAATTATTTTTAAATGTTAACAAGGATGATATTATTGAACAGTTAATTTTTTCCCTGCTGTGCAAAGACTATGAGAATGAATTTAAAAGTATATTTTATTTATTTATTTGTTTTTGTTTTTACAATTCAAATCACGGAAATCCGTTTAATATATGTATATTTAAAAGAGAGGACTTGTAACTTTGTATGATGGTTTGTATATTTGTTTGATTTGTTTTAATACTGGGAAAAGGGGTATTTTATTACTTCGTTGCTTATTTTTTTTTATATAATTTTAAATGTAATCTGAAAAAGTTGTCAAAGAAATGTAATTTAAATGTGATCCGTTTTTCTGTCTTAAAGTCGTGCGACATTTAATTGAAGTCGATTCAATTTATCGGTATTTCATCATGTAGTAAAATAAAAAAATACTATTTCGTATTAGTAAAAATTATCTCTGATGAATGTTTGCAAATAAATAAAATAATCTGAAATTTAGTAATTCGCCTTGTTTGTACTTCTAGGGTATTTTGAAATATTAACTGAAGTAATATTTTGCAGAACAGTTTTTCACATTTGACTGCATGCATTTTCTTCTCTCCTATGAAATTATCATTAACTACATTTCGAAAAAGATTCTATTCGTTTTGCTATTATTAACATAATTAAACTTCACCTGTTCTTTCAGAAGGGAGATTTACTTTCTCCGTATATGTACTGGAGACTGATTCGAGATCTTGAGTTCAAATACCTAATTTAAAAATGAGTTGAAAAATTTATTAAATGGAATTCTTTTTATTTTAATGAAAGTGTTATGTTAAAAAAGCATATTTTGAGATCTCAAATCTAAAATTTCTGAATCCCTTTATCCTACTGACGGAGGGAAGGATTTTGTGCCCCCCCCCCCCCCCCCCCCCAATAATTTTTACAAGTCGGCGCCCGTGTTCGCACCCATAGAGGAGAGAAACCTTACGTCTGTGATGTGTGCAAGAAAGGGTTCTCTCAGAAAGGAAGCTTGAATATGCATCTTCGGCCCATACAAAAGAGAAACCTTACATATGTAATGTGTGTAAGAAGTCATTCGCCGAGAAAAAGACATTGGATGGACATGTTCGCATCCATACAGGAGAGAAACCTTACCTGTGCGATGTGTCTAAAACAGCATTCTGTATGAAAGCAACTTTGATTACTCATCTTCGCACGCACACAAAAGAGAAACCTTACGTGTGTCATGTGTGTAACAGAGCATTTTCTGTGTCAGAAAGCCTGAAGAGACATCTTCGCACCCATACAAAGGCGAAACCTTACATGTGTGATTTGTGCCAGAAAGCATATCGTGAGAATGGACACTTGACTGTTCATCTTCGAACCCATACAGGGGAGAAACCGTATGTGTGCGTTGACTGCAAGAAATCATTCTCTTATAAAAGTGCCTTGAACGTTCATTTTCGTATCCATACGAAGGAGAAACCTTACCTGTGTGGTGTGTGTAAGAAAGGATTCTCTGAGAAAGGAAAATTCGCTATTCATCTTCGCACTCATACAGGAGAGAAACCTTACAAGTGTGATGTGTGTAAGAAAGCATTCTCTGGGAAAGGAAAATTCGCTATTCATCTTCGCACCCATACAGGAGAGAAACCTCACGTCTGTAATGTATGTAAGAAAGGATTTTCTCAAAAAGAAAATTTGAATATACATCTTTGTACCTATACAAAAGAGAAACCCTATGTGTAATGTGTGTAAGAAATCATTCGCCGAGGAAAAAACGTTGGATGAACATGGTCGCATCCATACAGGAGAGAAACCTTACGTATGCGATGTGTGTAATGCAGCATTTGCTCGAAAAGGAAGCTTCAGTATTCATCTTCGAACTCACACTGGGGAGAAGCCTTATGTGTGCGATGTGTGTAAGAAAGCATTCTCTGATTAAAGATCATTGGATTCTCATCTTCGCACTCATACAGGGGAAAAACCTTACGTGTGTAACGAGCTTTTTCTCAAAGTAAATTTGAATACCCATCTTTCTACTCATACTGAAGGAAAACCATATGTGTGTGACGTGTGTCAGAAAGCATACAGCCAGAAACGTAACTAGAAGAAGCATCTTTATACCCACACTAATGTGAAACTATAACTGTGTTAGTTTTAATTATACTGAATGAAATTTTAATGTATGGAGAAACATCAAATCGTTTTTCATTTAGATTATGTCAATTTTTATTTTCTTTTCTTTATACCATGAATTCTTATGAAACCGTAACAATGCATTTGAAATCTGTTTAATGGTCTCTGTAAAGCTACATTCAAACTGGCCCTACCGTGCCGCTAAGAGGCCGAGATAACGGAGATCGCGGTTTTGCGGAATATCCTGCAAGAACGGATGTACGGCGAAGTTACAGCCAGTTACAGGAGAAGGTTACCAGAGCACTGTTCTGATGTCACATTTCATCGGCTTACGGCGTGATTTCAATAGTGCATTTATTGCGATACCGCAAGCTCACGCGGACAACCTACGTTTCGAAACGATAAGAACGGTGGGGTAAAGCATTGTCTCAGCGTCAGGGCATGGCCAGTGTAAATGGAGCTATATACATGTATAAAAATATTTCTAAAAGTGAAAATGTCTTAAATATATTTTACAAAAGCAAACAGGGAGAACACATATATCCTTGTTAAAAATATGTATAATTTTTTTTTTTTTTAAATTCAAATCGAACTTCTTTAACCATTCTTTAAACTGTGGCTGTGTTCTCAATCATTCAATTACTTTTATGAAATTTTCAACGATGTTGGATTCCAGCAGTAGTGGTGAATAAGAAATTTTCTTCTGGTGGTATCGTTATGATTGTATCCCGTGATCTTTGTACCCTTTTCTAACTCGATAAAAATTAAATTCATTCTTGAACAGCTTTTAATTGGAGAAACAAGGAACTTACATATGGGCAGCCATTTGGGCCGTCCATGTATTTTTGGGGTCTCATCTTGAGTTTTCGAACACTTCCCACATACACACCTACCCCTATATCTATATAGCATATTCTTTAATTTTTGCCAAGTGGTACATTACTTCTCTCGTGGTAATGACGGTATGCACCCCGAAACTGAATTTCTAGGTCCGCCACTGTGTAAGAAAGAATTTTCTCGTACATAATAAATCTGCAGATGCATCTTTGTGCTCTGAAAGGCTTACATGTTTCCTACGTAGGACGTTATGTATGTGTGTTTCTTTTAACACTTGAAGCAGTTATAGACTAATATTTCTCTTTGTTGTGGATTTTCTTAATCAGCCATAAATTTGTATGTATGTCTGAATAATAAAAGCTATTTTATACCTGGGGTTTTTTTTTCTGATTTGAAATGGATGTTTTGTAGCATACATGCAAGTAAAAAACAATTTCTTTACGCCATATATATATTTTAAACTTGTTTTAGTTTGAAAAGAAAGCTTAAGCCAACGGGCGAAAATTAAAAAAAATAGTATTTTATTGATATAGAATTAAAAGCTTACTTCGTTCGTTTTTCAAAACGTAATGGATGTTCTAATTTAAAGTTGAAAATTATTTTGCATTGTTATTATTAGTTTCACTCTGAATGGAAGAAAACGATCAGATAATGAGAAACACTTTCACCGGGCTGCGCCACTCATGTGTGCAATGTGTGCGGCGAACACAGGCGCCAGATACTCGAGGGCATTTCGCGGCAACCCTGAGGTTAGGAAAACTGTAACGAAATCTGCAAAACTGCGAGAAAGTTTTATTAAAATTGAATGTTTGATAATGTAAGATAAAATTTGGTAGTACAGTCAACTCCGGTTATAGTGAACATCCTGAGACCGGCAAATTTCGTTCATTATGTTGGAAGTTCACTAAAACCGATGTTTCCCCCTGTTGAACTATAAACTTATACAAAACTGGAAAATATCAGGTTGTAACGAAAGTTTTCCACATTGGATGCATAGGGGATATGTTTATGGGATGCATAGCACGACTAATGGGCATGACACAAACGTGTAACTCCTTAGCTTGCTCTCGAGTGGTTGAATACTGATCTTCCACAAGTTCTCACACGCAACACTCACTCATCAACATGAGTAGGCCGGCCAGAGCGCTCTACTTCTTGGATGTCACAGTCCTTGCTTTTGTACTTTCAGCAGGGGCATAGCCTAGGGGGATCATAACCCCCCCCCCCATGAGGAATTTTTTGCCATACAAAATGTATATTCTTCTCTACATTATCGCACAAATATATACATATATATGAGTTGTAGTAGTCGTAACCCCCCCCATGAAAAATTTCTGGCTACGCCCCTGACTTTCAGTATCGAACTTTCACACTATCATGATTCAACTGTAGTAACTAAAGCTTTACTTTTAACTCATTGATATTCTTTAACTGACATTTTGCAAGAGAAATGGAAGTAAATGATGGTTCTAATTTGGTAGCGTGATAGTTTTATTTCAGACACTTTGTACTTAATGATAACGCTATTTTTTTACCATTCACAGCACTGAGTTCTAAAGCAAGTTTCTTTCTTTCAAGATTCCAAAAATAGTTTGACAAAATATGAGCAAACACGCAAACGTAAACTGTTGGCGTAGACCATATTTGCAGTGGCGAGAAACTTTCGTTACAACCTAGTAGTATTTTATACAAATACCGAATGCTTATTAAGTAAATCAAACAATGCATCGCATTTATGGTTATAGAAAAATTTATTAAGTAAAGGACACATAATTAATCCCTTTTATGGAAATAATGTGCATTCCATTCAGTTGGCAAAAAGGTGCTGTCGCTTTTAACCTGTGATATTGCATTGGGAATGGAAGATGAAATTGTCCAAGGTGAACAACGAAATTTCTGATTTTGGTTCACTTTCAAAAGTACCCTGCTTTTGTAAGCCAGTATTCTTAAAGCTTAGAATGCATTACAGCTCTAAAAAAATTATGCACCGCCCCGTGTTTAGCATAAAACACTGGCCATTCTTCTGTATTTCGAAAGAGGTGCTTGTTGATACAATCCCTTTCTCTCTATTGGAACACAAAAGGGACACTCTTCGTAGGAATCGAACAACCCCCAGTAGCACAGCAATATTGCTGTGCTACTGGGAACATCACCTTTGCCGTCCCGAATTTTTTAAGTTGACTGTAATTGAAGTCACAAGATTCACTAAAAACGAAAAATGATGGTGTGACAATATTGGTGTGCCACAGCAATATTGTCACGCCGTTCTTTGCCGAGATCGATCAGTATTGCCCGATGCCGATCTACACCCTCTAAAAAAAGTATTTGAGCAAGATAGAAATTTCCTTTTTTAGATTTGCGAATAATAATTGAGAGTTTGAAAAACGCACAACTTTATGGAAATATGGAAAGTCATATTTATACATAGCCTACTTCATATTCTATGATAAATAATTTTTAATATACGAAACCAACGTAGGAAATTTCTCTCTTGCTCGAATACTTTTTTAGGAGGGTGTACATCTTTTATTTTTCCATGGGATGAATCAAAAATAAAATATTGTTACATGTGATTTATAGTCTCTACTAATTGGGAAATAAACATAATATCGACATAAAAGCTAAAATACACACTTTTTAGAACTTTCAATATCGCAACACTCATGTTGGGCAATATTGGTCAATATTGTCTGATGTGCTACTGGGAGCATCACCTTTGCCGTCCAGAATAAGTTCACTAAACAAGTATAGGATTCACTAAAACCGAAAAATGCTACGAACATTTCCGAGTGTGAATCGGAACTCATGAAATTCGTTCACTGCAGCCGAAAGTTCGCTATATCCGGAGTTGACTGTATTTCAATAATTTACTTCTATTTGAATTGACTGATTAATTCTATATTCTTCAGTTTTTTTCTTTTTCAAAGCTTTCGAAATCAAAGGTAAACAAATATATCCTTCATCCATATGTATAGATGACGTAATAAAGAGCTAGCTGCCCGTTGGCAGATAATTTCGCGAAACACGTTCCATACACAATTGAGAATATTAAAGATATTTTAAATAACTTCTTGAATTGGTTGGCTAGTTGTGCAGCTCACTCGGCATTTGAAAAAAAGAAAATTTAAACATTTAGATTAACAGGGTCGAAGCTTTACAGGTTGGGTTGTGGAAAAATTCAAAAATTGATGAAAGTGCACAGGCATAATAACAAGGAAGAACTAAAAGTACATGTGCATGAACATGATTCCAATATGGAAACATAACTGCATTTGATACTAATTTTAATAATGAATTAGTGAATCGGGACTCGAAATATAAGCCTTAAAGTTGGCCGTAAAAAAATAGCCGAGAGCCTTTACAGGCTGATAGCAAAAACTATTCAACTTTCTTAAAAATCTTAAATGTTCGTAATAAAAGTAAACAGCAGACTTCAGGTTTTTTTGGGGGGGGCTTAACCTTTAAAGAATTGCAAGCAATGGAGGGGGAAAGCTTAATTTTTCTTGTAAGCATTCTCTAATTTCATATGTAATCTTTGTATTTTTATCTGATATTGAAAAACCGGTTGTGTAATTCATCAGCCGGGTTGTGCAGTGGCTAGAGAGGGCGCCTCCGTAAGTTAGCCTATGTTGGGCTGCGCGACGTTAAAAGGTTGGGAACCACTGCTCTAAAGGCAGCACTGCCTGTTTTGTCCCATTAGCCCCCAGTCTCCCCTACTTAAATATCGGTTTCAATGTGTTTTAGAATTCCCACTTAAACAGGTAGAAGTAACGCTGTTTTCAGTGAGGCAACATATATCAATTTTGCCGGATACCGAATATCCATCCAAACTTTGTAGTAGACATCAGGTTATCCGGCAGTAGTATGTGTTTCTTCTTTGTTTTATTTTCACTGGTTTTCTTAGATTATTCAACTATTACTTTTTTGAAAATTTCTCAGTTTCAAATCATTTAATTCAAAAATTATAGATCCATTAAATTAGTACCATTTCTACTGCAGTTAAAGTTAACGCAAATAACAATATGTTTGATGAATCGGCTCTCCTTCAAGAGTTAGATATTTTACAAAATCAGTTATTAAAAGAAAAATATCTTCAATGCGTTGTTGGAAAATCACTGCAACAAATTTCTCTATTAATATTGAGAAAAAAAAGAACTTTTTCGCTTGTCAGCTGTATTACAGTAAGTAGACTATTCTCATAAGCACGGTCAATTTACGAAAAAAAGTTACCTTGGGAATTCTAACAGGAATACAAAACAATTTAATGTTTTTGCACCATAATTTACCAATCTTGGAAAAAAAAAAAAAAAAAGATGAACTTATTTGGTTTTCTATACATGACAAAAATATATTCTAAAAAATATTGAAAACAAATATTTTCATTAAACTTTTTTTTTTTTTTTTTTCTCTCCATTTATTATTGCAGTTTCCAGAATTCATTCATAATCTCAGTATATAATTTTTGGCCAGATATATTGCCGGATGTCTGTAATATCCGGCACATTGGCCGTATAGGCCAGATGCAGTATGTTTGCCGTATATCCATTGCATCCCCGCTTTGCAGTAGCCCTCCATATTTTAATAGGAAAAACAGAGAACCATAAAATTCATTATTCAGGAGTATCCAGGAATGTTTTCCATTGTCCCATTTTTGTGTAAATGCTTATTTTTGTGAATTTCAATACCTATTTTTCTAAATCGCAGCATCCATTTTTTTAAATTTTCATAAGAATTTTTGAAAAAGTTACTTTTTTTCTTTAAAAAATTTGCGAAATAAATATATGGTAAAATGCCAATAAAGGGTTGTTCTAATTGGTTGTATTTTTGTGAAGGGGCCGTAAAATGGAACCAAATTTCGTATGCCTCCATTCCTGGTATTAGTTTAGAATATAACAAGTTTAATGTCAGCACTAACTTTGGGGACATGGTTAAAGCAGTTACTCGAATATGTAGTAACAGATGGGCTGGAGTTTACAGTGCCAATAGAGCTGTTTCACCTACTTCATTATCACTACGTCACACCTTAGCAACCAACTTTTTTTGGTCTAACAACCGTTCATTTGAGAACGGTCATTGGCCAAAAACGTGCCTTTTATCCTTAAATATCCGAGTTGACCTAAAAAAAACTTTCAGTGACGTCACGTGAAAATACTATATTGGCAATGCTGTTTTCATGAGATATTAATATGCCATACCCAGGACTGGATACAACTGATCACACCGGCCCGGGAAATATATGTAAACCTCAGACCACTTTATTTTATTCTGAACAAACATACACATTATATTTTACGACATGCATGTGAAGGTGACCGGCTTACAGAAAAATTTCCCGGTGGCCATATCCGGGCCTGGCCATACCTGACACCATGCAGGTCTTTTTAGTTATTAAGTATAGGGATTTCATCATAACCTGCAGCAAATACATTATGTCAATAGTCGAAATAATAAAGTGATATTTTCTTATTCTTATGTAGAGTAAACGAACTACTATATGAACACTTAAGCACAATTCAATTTTTGAAAAAAATGAATTGTGCTTAAGTGTTTTACATATTTTTTAGTAGTTACATATTTTTTAACTTTTTGCATTTATGAACATATTTCTTGTTATGTTATATATGTTAAAAAATTGCAAGAGCTTATAAGTTTTGGGGATTTTGAACGGGTTCAATAAAAAGTCGTACAGTAGCCCAGTAAACGAACTGAAAGTGACATTGTATTATGCATTTACTAGAACAATTTGATATTCTTAGTGAGTGAACATCGTAAAATATGAATCGCCAAAGAATGCTTTTTTCAGGAGTAGGACATGTGACCAAGGAAACCAATAAAACACATAAAAAAGCTTCCTATTGCATGGATGAAAGTAACTTTTGGCAATCCATAAATTCAAAAACTCTTCATACCTTATTTTTTAAAAGGTTGTCCAAATGTTAATTAACTGGCTGGTTTACCCAATGATGTAAAAATTTGAAAACCTAAAATATTATTTTCTTTTTTACAGAATCTCCTCCAGAATCTCCTTCATTAATAATCATAGTATTTGATTGAATGCAAAAGCCTACACTAGTGGTTTCAGAAAAGAAGAGAAAATAGTCTGAAAATCGTTTTTCTTATAAAACAAGAAAGCATTTAAGCCAGTGCAGTCAGTAAAAGGAAGTTTATTTTATTCAGAAAAAAAAACTTAAGTTCATCTTGTTTTGTACTAAGGAAAAACAATACATGCTCAAAGTGTGTAAGAAAGTACTTTCTCAGAAAGAAGCATGAATGTTCATAATAAACATTTCTGTACCCACACGAAGTTCAAGCCTTACGAGTGTAATGAGTGCAAGAAT